>WBNM01033073.1:34276-69790 GCA_013399055.1 Ramphastos sulfuratus | reverse complement strand
GGTAGTTGTATTTCCTTAAGTCTCTGCACAAACATGTACAGCTCTTTGTAGTGCAGCCCTTGTGTAGAGCTCTATGCACTCTTGTCCTATCACTACAAGCCCTTGTAAAAAGTCGCTCCTCAGCTTTCTTGTAGCCCCCTTTCAGATACTGGATGGCTGTTCAGCCTGGAAAGCTTTCTCTCCAGGCTGAACAGCCCCAACTCTCCCAGGCTATCCCCACAGGAGAGATTCTCCAGCCCTCTGATCATCTTCATGGCCTCCTCTGGACCTACTCCAACAGCAACACATTCCTCACTCTAAGGGCACCAGAACTGGACACAGTGCTGCAGATGGGGTCTCACAAGAGCACAGTAGAGAGGGAAATGAATCTCCCTCTCTGTCTGAAAGTCCTAACAGCATGAATAGTGCCAATCAGGATGCAATAACTTGGGTACACTTTTGCAGTGTACTCCTAACTCTCCTAATGAAAGGAGTCTTGGTCCTGCAGTCAGTGGCCCCTGTCCAAAACGGTGTCTAAGTGATCCCCATTGACATAGTACAACAAAATTAGTAAAAACCAGCTCCTGCCCAGATCTAGCAGATTCCTGGTGGGCTGCTGATCTACACAGTTTGCTCCACAGCACCACTGCAAGCTGCTCTTACAGAGACATTTAGACATACCCTAAGATTTCTCCAAATTCTGAAACATCTTGGAAAAAGGAAACAAACCAGAACCTGTTAGATGTCTTCACATTCCAAACCTGAAAGCTGTTAATATTTCTCAGAAAAAGATCTTAGGGCCAGAAAAATTAAAATCCAGGGTGGTAGTCTTTCCTCAGCAATTGGGCTCAGAATTCCTTTCTGGAAAAGTGCTGCAGGACAAGGGCATGCTCCAGCCACTGCCTTGACAGGCAGCTGGGAGGGGAGCAGAATCACAGAAGCAGAGATTCTCCACCTGCACATGTTTGCAGGGGGGAGAGAGGTGGAACTCTCTGTCAACCAACCTGCCGCGTCGGACTTTAAAAAACTGTTTAGTCAATGCCATGTTTCTATAACCTTTGTTTCTGATAAATCAGCACATTTTGTGGGGAAGGGAGGGAAAAGAAAAAAAAAAAAAAAAAAAAGCTCTGTTGTAACATTTCCAACCCATTCTACTATCAATTGCAAAATTATGGCTATTGCTATAAATGGTTTATGTGGGAAATAACCGGGAGAGCCAGGCCAAATTGAATATGTCTTGTATTAGGGAAAGCACTCGGTATCATTTTAAGTCTCCCAGAGCACACACAATTTTGCTGGGTTCCCTTGTTCTGAGCAGCAGCCCTGCAATTTAAGCCCACGTTTGAAGCCTGCCAGATTGGGAGGTATGATACTAATGCATGCATTGATTATGAACGCCCAGGTTAAATGAGCAATTATTAACCAGTGAATGAGATAGTTAAAGAATGTCTTACTTTACCGTTACTTTATTTCCCGGTGACAAGAACGAAAGCAAGCTAAAGAATCTTTTGGATGCAGGATTGTTTTTCCATGGATGAAGGATTACAGATTGCCTTTTTAACTTCAGCTTTTCCAAATAGTTTTTCAGTTATTTAATTTACTCTACATGGAGTCTATTGATTATTCAAGTTGGCAGTCAATTTTATAGGGCACCCCGCTGTTTCTTTGCTTAATGTAGTCAATGATTGTAATTGCTTGATCAGTGCAGCCCATGAAATAGGTTTTGTGTCTTTTTTACAATGCATTGATGGCTTTATCTGATGCAGTCTTGGCAGGGTCTAGGTTTTACAGCATGATCCTGAACTCCCAGAGGTCTCTAGATTAATGGCTATGGCTTTCTGTTGGAGCTGCTGATACTGCTCTCCAGAATGTATTCACACATCTGGCATGCCACACTTGGCAGTTGTGCCAGCTTTTTGTTGCGCAGTTACAGAATATCTCACCAGTGCCTAGTTAACTGTTTTCACTAAGGGAATGAGATAAAAAGCCATCCACAGAGCTGTTGGCACTCGCTCTGTGTCATTGTAATCACAAATTTTTAATTTTTCTATTACACTTTTTATGCAGCCAATTGATGTTTAGGAACAACAAAACACGCCCGATATTTGTTGTATGAACTCTGATTTGATTCTGCAAGAGATTCCAAGCTCGTTGTGATTTCCTGTAAATGTCCCATTAAAGCTTTCTTTCCAAAAAAAAAAAAAAAAGGAACAAGCTTTCTGTTGTGCTGTCAGTAAATAAATGGAATAAAATTGCATCTCTCTGCATCTTGAATTCTTTTCACGAGCAGAAAGAAAAGAAATGCAGGTGGAAGAGCAGCCAGACTAATCTCACGACCTTGCTAGGAGTGAAGTAATTCTTTTGTCTTCCATTGGTTCATGTTAAATTACTTAAGCTTAGTTTAGCTCTGTTTGAAAGTCAGTGTTTCGTATTTGGTAGGATTTGAATGGTGTTATTAGGCATGTAAAATGTAGTCCTAATAAGCAGGCCAAGAAAACGCGATGAAATATGCAACACAGGTGCGTAAATCCGTGGACAATATAATTATATAGCACACATACACCATTTACAGTGCCTAAGGTGATACTCTGCCAAAAATGTAAAAGTGTGATAGATTTTGGAACCAGCTGTGGTAGGAACTGATTTCCTCATCTGAGCCTGACATAGAAGGTGGATGTGTGCAAGCCCTATATTAATTCTTTTCTCTCCAGGTAGTAAACTGTAAATGCATAATGCATCTTTGTATAGTAAAGGTCTACTGAGAAGACATCTGGAATTTGATATTTGAAATTCCGAGTCTGTCTTTCCACTGCAATATCAGTTATGTTGGGCAATATGTTGTATCTATATGCAATATTAATAACCCACAAACCCATGTGTTAACAATAAATAGCCTTGATAAAATCTGTCATAAGGAAAAATAACAAGAACAACAGGGCAAACACTTCCAGTGATATCGTCATTGTCTTGACATCACTGCTGCAATGTTTTATGACTTCTGCTGATCTTAGTGCACTGAAGTCCAGTCATGTTCTACAAGCCCATCCCAACAGCTTCTAAGCACAGGAGTAACTGCTCATGTAAACTATTCCATGCAGTTTGTTTGTCCTCGAGTTATCAGTGTCAAGGCTTTAAACAGATGGCTCCACTCCTTCAGATACTACAACTCCTTCTTTGAGTGTTCTTTTCCATCCTGAAAAACTGTTACTTTTAATTCAATATTATCTTGAATCCTTGGCTTAAAGGATTAAGGATCTTCAATACTGAAAATGTAAACAACTCANATCCCCTCCCTTGCTCTGCTGCTCACACTGCTCTTGCTGCAGCCCAGTACACAGTTGCTGTCTGGGTTGCACTCACACTGCAGGCTCATGTTGAGCTTTTCATCACCCCAGACCTTCAGGTGCTTTTCCTCAGGACTGCTCTCAGCCATTCCCCACCCAGCGTGGGGTTGTGCTTGGGATTGTGTCTACCCAGGTGCAGGACCTTACATTTGGCCTTGTTGACTGTCATGAGGTTGGGCTGGGCACACCTCTGCAGCCTGTCCAGGTCCCTCTGGATGGATCCCTGCCCTCTAGCAAGTCGACTGTGCCACACAGCTTGGTGCCATCTGCAAACTTGCTGAGGGTGCATTGATTCCTCTGTCCATGTCACTGACAAAGATGTTAACCAGCACTAGTGCCAGCACTGACCCCTGAGGGATGCCACTTGGCACTGGTCTCCAGGTGGACATTGTGCCATTTTTCTCCCTTAAAATTCAGTTGCAAAACCACTCTATTTCAATTCTTTTTCCTACTATCTCTAGATAGATACTGCTATTAATATTGCTAGGCACTGCTCTGACTAACTCAGGATAAACTGCTACGCCTGGGTGGAAAGCATTGTAGCTATTGCAGGCTTAACTTTCTGTCTTCATTTGGACAATGAGCACTCTGTTCCTAAAGTGAGTAGAACCCACAGCATGGCAGAAATCAAAACTCTTTATATGCAGGGTCTACCTAGGAGGTATCTGTGGGTGTGGATAGCAGGTTCATTCCCATCCCATAAAACACAGTGGACATTTTACCATAGCTTTTGAAGGAGGTAAACCTTCACCTGTACTTCTTTACTGGGTGCCACATTGTTAAATTATTTTGGAGCACTGAATCAACCTTGAATTGTGTAAATCCACCACAAAATGTTATGCCACACTCAGCATCTCTCCTGCGTTCACAGTTAATTCTGGACATAACGTCTGGCTCGTTCCACATTGTCCATCTGCATATGAAAATCATTTCTAGAAAGCAACAGGTAAATGTCCCTCTTCCTCTTTTTTAAGCTATTTGGGAAATTTCAGAGACTAGTGACCAAGTGACCACATGTAAGAATTGCATGGACCAGTGAGGACTGAGACCTGACCTTAGCTTTTCTTGTCAGCCTTGGGCGGCAGCTGCTTGAAATCACATTTGACCTGTCAAGTCATAGATTCACAGAATGATTTGGGTTGGAAGGGACCTTCAAGATCACCTAGTTCCAACCCCCTTGCCATGTACAGGGACACCTTCCACCAGAGCAAGTTGCTCAAGGTCTCATCTAGCCTGGCATTGAACAACTCCAGGGAGGTTGTGGAGTGCAGAATCAATCAATCACATTGGGTGATTCTGTGCTCCACAACCTCCCTGGGCAACCTGTGCCAGTGTCTCACCACCCTCACTGTAATGAACTTCTCCCTAACATCCACAATGTCTCAGGATAGAATTGTCACTGTTGCTTAAGCAAGCTTGGAATTGTTTTGCCAGTTTTTAGTTTTGGCATCACTAAGAACATAGTTAAGAAATACTTAAATGCTTGTCTTTGCAAAATAATCTTCTGAAGTAAAACATTCATATCAGCATATTCCACATGCTGTAAATAATAATCATCATCACTGGTTCTTAACTCATGGGGTTTCTTCTGAGTGCTAAATGTGGGGTTTTTTAGATATGGCTCCAAGACACAAAGTCAGCAACTTGAATGTAGTCAGTTTTTTGCTGTCCATTACATCTTGTTTCAAAGGCAGGCAGGCAGCCCACAAGGTACAAGTGTGTTGATGTCTTCCCTGGGATGAGTCCCATCCAAAGTAAAACCAGCAGGAAGGGACTTGGGCTTAAATGTGTCACATTTAAAAAGACCAAGAGATATTAGACCAAAAATTAGTAAAATGGTTTTGATGAAGAGCAGGGCCTTTTATTCCACTTTGAGTTCTACATGGAAAAAGAAGCACATAATAGGACCTGCTTTTGCCTTGAAGCTCAGGCTAACAAACCAAATTTCTAAGTCTCTGATACAGAATTAATTTCTACCAAAAGATGGTAAAAGAGTTGCCTGCTGTCTTTGTGGCCTAAACAACCCCCAGTGGTATTGGGAGCTTCTAGATGAGCTTTGCTGGATTTCCACACCCATTTTCAGACTTCTGGTGTAATTCTGACTTAACCTGAGGTCAGATCAAGAAATACTCCACCAAGTCAAGGGACAAGTGCAAGACTGAAAGGGAAAACCCTCATGTTCAGTCTAAGTCTTTGTATGTTTTTTTTCTCTACTTTTATGTATTTAACTGGAAACTAAACGGAGTTGAGCTGATTATTGGCAAGGGTTGCTCAGCTTTTGTGTGCTTTGGAACTGAACACCACCAAGACAAAGATTTGTTGGTCTTTTGTATTTCTGTGCCCTAACACCCATACACTGACTTCTCATCAGGGCAAAGAAACTGCAGATTGTTTGTCAGGAAGCTGAGGAGGATGGTTCACTGATTCTTGTCCCAGGCATTACTTTTGTAAGTGTAAATATTGTATTTCAGCACTTGAGAGCTCAAAAATAATCTTTATTCTTGAAATATTTATACATAAAGAGCATTACTGAAATAGGAGTGCTTGATTACTTGGATTGG
This sequence comes from Ramphastos sulfuratus, assembly GCA_013399055.1. Taxonomy (NCBI): domain Eukaryota; kingdom Metazoa; phylum Chordata; class Aves; order Piciformes; family Ramphastidae; genus Ramphastos; species Ramphastos sulfuratus. The sequence continues at coordinate 63,906 of WBNM01033073.1, read as the reverse complement.
GCTGCATGATTGTGACAGACTTATTTTTAGTCGTTGAGCTGAATGGTAACAGGAGACAGAGATTTTTAAAAGTAAATAACAAGGATAGATGCATTGCTGGTGAATGTTAACTGTTAAACAGCTCTTGTGTTTCCACATATGGGAGATGGCATCACTTTGATTTCAAATTTCTGGTGCATCTTGAGTTTGCTTGTAATTGGAACAGCTCATACTGTGATGCACAAAGCATAAAGTCTCTGTGCATGGACACAGAATTCCTTTGCCACGTAAAGGCAGAGCAGATTCAGTCACCTTGAAGACTCAGTTGAGTAACTAAAGAAGAGGGGGAAGCAGAGAGTCACCTCTGTTTCCTTTGCTGATGCATAGTGGAAGAGGGAATCAGGGCAGTGTTCAGAGCACTGCAATATTTGCCCCCTTCCTATCTGACCACAGAGCAGAGTCACCATCTCAGGTAATTACTTTACTGGCATACTTAGGAGTTCTTCCATCTGAGCTGCTTCCTGCAGGTACATTTCCATCAATCAAGTTTGTCCTTGAAGGCTTAATGATATAGGATTGCTGGGCATTTATGAGATGTGCACATGCCATTATCAGACAAGTTATCTAAACTGTTGCTTTTAGTCAGATCATTCCAGATTGATCCATCTTTCTAACAATACTTCAGCTGTTAATTGAATATGGGCAGTAATGTTTTCCATGTTTCTTAAATTATTTTACTCTTCTGAACCAAGTTCCTCTAGTGGGTATTTATTTATTCAACCACGATGATGCATACACTTACTGGCTGCAGTCATATGAGCCCTGAAAAAACTGTCTCTGCTGAAAGCACAACCCTGCTCTGAAAGGAGCCTGCAAGACCTGCACAGCACAGACAGAAGTCTCCTGCCCCAGTGATTTTCCTACTATATGTGTTCAGTTTACAAGGGTAGGGTGCAAGTCTTTGTTCCCACCTACCTATCATCATCCCACGCCACAAAGGTTTCTCAAGCTATATTGTTGTGTTTGGTTTACAAATGTAGGGTGCAAGTCTTTGTTCCCACCTACCTATCATCATCCCATGCCACAAAGGTTTCTCAAGCTGTATGGTCTCATTTAAACCTGCTCAGCCCCGTTGTCTCCAGAGAAGGTCCTAATGACACCTGTGCAAAGCCACGAGCTTCACTGGGCTTAGACAGGTGGAAGGGGTGAGGAGTAGTAGTGATCCTTTAAAACCAGCATGAACTACCAATCCTCCAGCCCGTGTGGAAAGAGAAAGCAGTAGCAATGTCTTTTTCTGTCACTTGTGTGAGCAGAGTGTTCCAAGTTCACAGAAGGACTAAATCTGCTTTTCTTTCTTTGGAGAAGAACATCATGTATTTTCAGGAAATCAGGATACCTTCCGTACACCACCATCGTGTGGCTTTGGAGAAGGGTGTCAGGGATGGGGCAGCAGTGCTCTGGTGACACCAGGGCCTCCCCTCCAGATTTTGTTTTAAACAAACAGGTAGAGGCACTGCAACGGCACATGGAGCAGCCAAGCCAATCTCTTCTTTTGTGTTTGTTTAGTTTTGAAAGGTTTGCCTGAAGGTTCATTGGCGTTCTGACTGCAGACAGTTTGTGCCTGGGCTTCCTTGCAGGAAAAAAAAAAAGGGGTGGTGGGTGTGTGGGGGGATTTTCCAGGCACGTCAATATGTCCTTGGCTACAGAGATAGCTCTCATACGAGAGACAGTTACAGCTTCTCCCACTTCACAAACAGTTGCTCCTTACGTATGCGCACTGGCGCAGCTTCCCCCTGTGCTGTTTAACTGGTGCTGTTTATGAGAGTTGCACTCTTACCAATTGCTCTGCTGTACTCTCACCAGAGTGTCAATACTGTCACACAGTTCTCCAGCATGAGGTTTAACTGATTTCCTCTATATGGAGGTGTTTTTTTTCCCCCATCGTTTTGCAGCCACACTGACTCTGTCTGCCTGTCCCTCACCGATCGTTTTGGACTGGTTGGCCAAATGTGACCCGAGATAGCAAGGAACCAAAGAAACCACCATGCATTTTCTGAAACCTGATGGCTTGAGAAGGACAGAGACTTGGACAGGAGCCCTGCAGAAAGGGAAAGCTGCAGAGTGAGCTCAGCCCACACCTTTTCTACTTGTCCAAATGACTGTGCACTCAGTGCCAGGGAGAGGTAACAACACATGGCATAGGCTCAGCCCTGGAGAAAGACAGGGTGACATTAGGGTATCCTAGGTTGTGCAGGGGCCACCAGAAAATACACAGAGGAAAAGGATTACTGTAATGTAGGGGAAAAGTGGTTGGAAAATGGGTGGTCTTATTAATGTTTATAAATATGTAAAGGGTGAGTGTCAAGAGCCTGGAGCCAGGCTGTGCTGGGTGATGCCCAATGACAGGAGAAGGGGCAGTGGGTGGAAGTTGAGGGGTAGGAAGTTACTTGTAAACAGGAGGAAAAAATTCTTCCCTGTAAGGGTGACAGAACACTGGAACAGGCTGCCCAGGAGTATCGTGGAATCTCCCTCTCAGATAATTGAAACCCACCTGGATGTGTTCCTGTGTGATCTGGTCTAGGTGATCCTACTCTGGCAGAGGGGTTGGGCTGGATGAGCTTTTGAGGTCCCTCTCAGCCCCTGACATTCTGTGATTCTGTGTTTGTGTGAATTCAGGCCATGATACTTTAGGTTATCCACTTAGTTTTCCCGACTACTACAATACAGTGCTTCGCTTTCCATGTGATAGCAGCTTGTTGATCTGCAAAGAATGGCTGCTTCTTAGCACAGCAGCCACCCTTTCCCTTGGCATCTATGCACAAGGCCCCACGGTGGGCACTCAGTGAAGCCCACCCTGCCTTGCAGCCTGGGGTCAGTCCCACAGAGACCTCATGGGAGAGACTCTGAGGCACGTAACATGCAGCTGTGTTCCTTGCTGTGCTGTAGGTCCCTGTCAAAGTGTGTCTGTAGAGGTTGCAGCCCCTTCTCTATTTCAAGAGCAGCAGTGAGTCTCTGTACTGTCCCCATCACAGACATCAGCCCGCATCTCAGCTGCTCCTAGCCTCCTTCTCAAAGCTCATACACAAGGCTCACAGAAGCAGAGATAAACATTGAACACTCATGAATAAGTGTAATTGAAATTCTGTGCAGAGCTATTTGGGGAAGGGAAAAAAAAATTGCCAGTGTAATTAAAATGCACAGGGGAAAGAGAAGTAGCCTATACAGACACATTATGTTATGCAGCACCCAACCAGACAAAGGTCTTTGTCTATAAAAAGCTCAAATATATCTGAGATAATTGCTGTTCATTGATTGTGACTCTGAAGTGGAGTCATTCTGGCATATTCCACCTTGAGGCTGTCTTATACATTTCTTTGAAAGGGAAAAATTCAAAAGTTCAAGTAAAGACACAAGTTCAGTCAAATACGTGGCAGTAAAAGCTTGATTTACAGCATTAAGGTTACTTTCAGCTGACCCAGCCCTGAGTGGTGCTGGGCAGTTGTGTCTGATCTTGTGTTAATGCTGTTAGCCTGTGTTTACTAAATGATTTAGCACTGAAATGTTGGGAGTTGCCAAATATTTGTCTTCTGTCCTTTATGAATATTTGAACAGCTCTTTCTCCAGCTCACTCTGAATGCAGAAAAGGGTGTTAAAAGTAGCATGCTCCGGTAGCAGTACTTTGTGGAGGCTGCAGGCCAGCAACATTCTTGCATCAGTGACACCTTTGGCTCTGGAGTAATTAAACCAATGGCAGGAACACAAAATAATGTGCTTGAATCCTGCTTCTTATATCCTACTGAAATATAGATTTGAAAATAAAGAGTTCATTAATCGGTCCATCGTTCTTTTTTTTTGCTGTCTTTCATTCTAAATATAATAGCGTTAAATAACTCTTAAATGAACCTCTTTTATGCTGAAGGTAACACCCAGAAGCATGGGAACCTGAGTTCAAGCCCAAACTCCATCTCAGGTAACCTGAGTACGTTTCCATGGTGTGAATTTTGTCTAGAAAAAAAAACCCAGAAGTGTGAAGTTTTAACTCACAGAATGTATCAGGTTGGAAAAGACCTCCAAGATCATCCAGTCCAACCTTCGACCCAACACTGACAGGTCAACACTAGACCATGTCCCCTAGTACCAGGTCCTACAAACCTCTTGAACATCTCCAGGAGTGGTGACCCCACCACCGTTCTGGACAGACCATTCCAATGTTTGAGAACCCTTTTAGTGAACAAATATAGAATCTGTACCCCAGATGTGGCTTTCATTTTTGGAGTGTCGTCCGCATTTTCACACTAGCAGGTTTCCTTTTGGCACTTTCTAGGCTTGCAGACCCTGGAGTAAGCAGGCACCCAGAAGTACAACTCATCTTCACTTTTAAATGTTATTGCATAAGGACACAGAGATATTACATCAGATTTGACTGCACCCAGAAATTGCAGTTTGCAATTTTTTACACAGAGGTACAAAGCTGAGATTCATTTCCTTGAGAAAAGTTGACCCATAAAGTGGATAATTTTAAATGTCAACCTTACTAGAAGAGCTGCAACTTTTCACCTTCTGTGACTTAATCTCATGCATCATGGATAGGAAGTAATAAACTTTTAGTGTGGAAGGACCATCCCTATTTTGATAGAGCTGCTGGGTTTAATAGATGAGGATTTGATTAGAATATATCTAGCTGTCTCTTGTAGGCCAGGGTATATAATGCTTTATGCTTAGTTTTCTCGTGTTCTAATACAAGGAGAAATTAATTTAGTCTGAAGTTATTGGTAACCATTTATATTTAGCATGTCTGGAAGAAGCCAAGAGTAATGAAAGGAGATACCTTCTCATTCATGATTTGTTTTTTTAAATATTCCTCATTTCTTTCTTTCTTCCTTCCTTTCCTCCCCCACCCCCCATTCCTTCCCTCCACATGCTGATATTGCATGCATGGCTTGCTCTCAGCTTGCTATGAAACAAGCTGGGGCAAGCCTTGTAATATGATTCAAATTGTAAATCTCATGTCTTGCATCCCCCAAACACCTCATCTTATATGCAGTCTGGAACCTTCATTCCAGTACCAATTAGACTAATATATCCACCCAGCTCCGACTGGGGTGATGGATCGGCTGGTGAGGGAAATGGAGGCGATTTTCTCAGCTCCTCTGCATTCCCATAGGCATGCAGCATTTGACAGATTGGGCAGAACTGCCACGAAAGAGTCTGACACAGATGGTGTAATTAGAAAATGCGAAGTGCGAGTGTGAAATTTATCTTTGATCAGCACCTCCTTGCCAGATTGTCATCTATGTTAATATGATGATGGCTTCTTGGAGATGGATAGAAGAAAACAGCAGCCTTGAGGAAGAAATGGAGACAGTTCACAACATAGGGAAGATATTTCGTTTAACTCTGAAACTCAATCAATTCCAACATGAGTAAAAAGGTGATTTAATGTCCTTAATTCATAGGAAAACAAATTGAATCTGAATCTGATACCTGACTTTGCGAGGCCCCAAATCAATAGGGGAAAATCTTTGCTTTTGTTGGAAGAAGACAGAGATTAATATTTGATGAACAGTTAAGTAAAAAATAAATAAAATAATCAATCTATAGCCATAGACACACTTGAAGCTACTCTATCACTCTTTGTAGAGACTTAATGTAGTCTAAACACATACCCAACACCATTGCGAAGTTGCCTGGAGAGGTTTAGTGAGTTAGGGGAGATTTTTGCTGTGCATTTTCAGTGTGATCCTCTCTAGCAGATCATGGAGTCTATGAAGTTTCACTATGGAGAACAGAAGCCTTTGACTGTTTCATTTCCCCCCTTTATCCCAAAAGAAGATTTTAACTGTTTGTTCGGGGATTTTTGTCTCTAGAACTTGGTAATTATTCTTTGCCTGAACAAAGCACTTCGGTCATTTATCCGACATCTTCAGCTTCCCCAGGACTCTGACATGCAGCGTTCTGTAGCAGGAAGGGTTGTGTCTTTCAGGCACTTGTGAATCCAATACTGCTCTTCAGAGAGATTATTTGGCCTGTGTGAGACAGGTGTCATTTTGCACTGACAGCAACTCAAGCACGAAGCAGCTGGATGCAACCTCTCCAAGGTCACAGGGGTACCATTGCTGGCAGGGCCCCTTGCCTGCCAGCCCAGTCTCCCCTCCACACCACACCTCGCAGACTCTGCCGTCCTGCATTTGGGTGGTTCCAAAGGTTTCGCTTTACAAACCGCTCTGCCATAGTTCATTTTGCTAAAAACTACTCCAATGTTCACATGAATGGTGCTAATTTTCAGGAAGGTAAATTAGCATAATTAATGACCAGCCAAATTTGGGGGTAATACAGTATGTAATTAACATTAGAGAGTTCTGTTGTACCACCTGCCCCCACATTTCATTGTTGCAGTGTACGAACTGTACAGGAGGCTATTTTCCCCTTTGCTGCACTGAGCAGAAAGCAGCTTTCTTCATCAGAATAAGCCATTAGCTGTAATGGCATGTAGGTGTAATGGAATGTGCTCGAAACATCTGTGCTGAGAGCAGGGGAGAAATTGCTGCATGCAGTCGTAGGCCTTTGGGGAGCTTGATTAAGGATTGCTTCAGAGAACTTGAGATCTGGCTTGGGATGCAAAAAAGAGAAGAAAGGAAAATAACACTAATAGATTTACGGATGTACTGCAGGGAGAACAAAGGATTTTTAATTTTTTTTACTTCCCTTTATTGCTCTTATATTGCATCTGTTCTCTGTTGGGCTTTCACTTATTGAATTGATCTGGAAAAAAAAAAATGTAGCTCAAAATGCAGTTTAGCAAAAGACATCCTTGCTGTATAAACATGAAAATAGCTTGATTTTTTTTCCCCATTTGTTTGCTAATGAAGACCTCATTGAAACCACAAATAATTCTAACAATAAATATTTATTGCACATGACGTTTGCTAAATCTGTTTTCAAGTGATATCCTCTATCTAGAAATCATCCAAACACACACATTTAAAAAAACCTGCACATAAAGACAATCCTTGCCTTCTGTTATTTGCATATCTTCAGTATTCCTCTGCTCCTTCTTGTGCTGATTTCTCCCCCACCCTAAGATTTCTTTTTAAATGCATTTTGGTTTGTTGGTTTTTTTTTTTTAATCTTCTTTTTTGTTTGGGTTTTGTTTTCTTTTTTCTCCAACTCCATTTGTTTGCCCACATTTTTAATAACCAATGGAATATAAACTCTTAATACACAACAAGAGTAATTGCAGAACTGCTGGGCTATGTCAGTTCTGGCTATTGACCCATCAAACTGTGAAAAATTTGAAATGCAGCTTACAGGATCTTAGGCAGGGTGAGAGGGAGGAGAAAATGCAACGCTATAAAAGAGAGGTTTTGATGCCATGCAAGAAAGGAGAGCTAAATGTTTGAAAAATCTGTATTACAGAAATGGGAATTAATGTATGGCCTGGGACAGATGTGGATGTATCAGACAGAAAATGAGAAACAAACATCCCATCACACTGTGAAAATTTTGAAATGCAGTCTACAGGATCTTAGGCAAGGTGAGAGGGAGGAGAAAATGCAACGCTATAAAAGAGAGGTTTTGATGCCATGCAAGAAAGGAGAGCTAAATGTTTGAAAAATCTGTATTACAGAAATGGGAATTAATGTATGGCCTGGGACAGATGTGGATGTATCAGACAGAAAATGAGAAACAAACAGGCAAATATTGGGTGGTTTAATGATTAAGTAAATCTTACGCTTTCTAATTACAAATGACAACAAAGCACTGTGTTCACTGGTATCCATCTTCCTTAGGAAATAAAAAGCTTTCTGAGCTGGTGCCAAAAATGCCTTGCAATGAAATTTAAAATATGTAGGGAGGCAAAAATGCAATAAAAATGCAAAAGCTAATAATATTATGGCGACTGGCATTGTTTACAATGTAGAGCACCTGCTGTTTTCAGGAAAAAAAAAAAGGCAAGGGGGGGTGGAGAGAGAGAGGGAAAGAAAAAGTGAAATCATCAAACTGTTCTTAAATGGAAAATCTGGGCTCTCTGCCAATTACACAATGTGTTTCAGGTGCACTTTAAATAGGAACAATAAAAGGTACAGGGGAAAGAATCTGAAATGTTAAATCTCAGCTACATGAGAATATCATTTGATGATGCTACTTTGAAAGGAAATCTTGGGTACCTTCCAAGTTTCTTCAGTGTGGAAATAAGTTTCAGTTTTTGCCTCTATCAAAAAGAAAAGAAAAAAAAAAAAAAAAGTTGTAAAAATCTAATTATCTTTTTTTTTTTTTTTTTTTTAAATTAAATTAACCCCAAAAAGAAGAAGAGCCAAAAATTCCAGGAAACCCATCAGGGACTTCCCTTTCACCAGGCTATTCTACATGGGAGATGCTTGGAGGCTCTGGTGAGGTCTGTGGTAATGGGTTGGACTTGATGATCTTTGAGGTCTCTTCCAACCTTGGTGATACTGTGATACTGTGAAATAATGCCACCACATTCTGTGATATAATAATAGGAAGCTAAGCCTTCCTCAGAGTTACAGTTTTGGATTCCTGGAGGCCAGTGGTGAGGGTCTGGCTCACTCAGGTCAGAGCAGGAGTTTGATAGACATTTCAGAGGAAAACTCATATTGTCCCAGCACCTTGCTCTGTGTCCCAGGGAACAAATGGTGGCCAAGGACATTTTAAGCACTAGAATCCAAGCAAGGAAAATTGGCCCAGACTTGTCTGCATTTGCTTTGTGGCTGTAAAACTTTCTTTTGTAAGCAGGAATTTTCTTGTAAGCATAGTGACCAGAACTGGGGTGAAAATTGATCCATTCATCCAGGTAATTAGAAGCACAATGGGATATTACTTAAGTATATGCTTATGTTTTTATGGGAAAAAATACTTTATGTCTTGGATTTCAAAAGAAATTGTGACAGTGGACAAGACCCCTCGATCACTGTCATAAAACAGTTCCCTGGGTACACTTTCTGCCTCTGTCAGTGTAAATAAATAGCTGGAATGGTGGCTCATCCTCTGACCCTAAGCCCTGAACAGCTCAGCTCAGCTTACAATACTCATGGCTCACTCCCTTCTCAGCTCAGACAAGGTGGGCTTGTAGTCTTTGCTGTGGAGTCATCAGCTGCTGGCCTGTGCATCCAGGGGCCAGGCTCCAAAGATAGTGGTAAGGGTTAAGCAGTATGGATCTCATGGAGCAGTGCTTAAACATGTCCTAAGCCTGTTTAGTTTACTAGTATAGATGTAGCCTTGGAGACCAGAGACCAGATGCTGTGCATCTGCTGCACTCCCTGTAAGATCAGCCCTGATTGTTTCCCCACCCTATATCTACAGGGAAGGCCTGTAATAAAGCAGTAATCACTTTCCTCCCAATCTCACCTGAACCATAAGCCAGATCTTCATTTCAGTAACCCTTGGATAAATCAATAATCCTTTTCTGTGCCTGAAATCAGACATGCAATCTTTGCTTTGTTGTTTCTTTTGGGTCCGATCCTGCCAGTTTTCTCTGTCAGTAGCAGAAACAGGATCCTATCTGTTATCATTGGCAGTTTGTTTTGCATTTGATGATGGCAATTATCAAGCTATCTGCACAATGTTTGTGAGAGGCCATTTCTTTAAATAGAAGGAATAGCTGGGGACACCCTCGGTGCTATCCTTTTACCAGAATATCGAATATCAGCTGCTACGTGACATCCCTTCCCCATAATTGTTTCTATTTTTGCTTCTCTGCCTAAACTAACAGTAGTCCCTAGTGAGGAAGAAAGAAAATAGGTACCACGTTTTCTTCTACCTGGATGAAATATTTTTGGAGCTTGTAATGGCAAAGTAAAATGGACAAAGTTAAAGCGATACTACAGAACAGCTGCAAAGGCTGAAGCAAGAGCAGGGCTAAGTAGGACTTTGGCTGCTATTGCCACCATACTGATATTCTGGTCTCCTGGTGCAGATCTGAGCACCAGAAACAGAAGCTGCAAGCCTGTTGTGATGGTGGAAGAGGAAGGGAGATCATCTGAAAGAGGTCCAAGGAAATACCAAAGCTAGAACACAGAGTGGGTAGAAAAAAAGGCACTAGGACTGACTCATCAGGAGTTTTTTTTTTCCTTCAAATCTAGGGTGGTCATTATCTAGGTTGAATACTGATGAATCCAGCATAGGTTGGATACATGGTCCTGGGCAACCAGTTCTAAGATGATCTTGCTTGAGCATGAGTATTGGGCCACATGACCTCTGGAGGTCCCTTCCAATCTCAACTATCTGTGACAGATTCTGTGATTCTGTAAATCTCTAACAACACCCATTCAGAGGTACTTGAAAAATCCTGAAGTATTTGAAGCTACTACAAAATGGGAAAAGAAGTTTAAAGTATGTATCTCTCCTCTGATGCATGGAAGTGAAGATCCTTTCCTCTCTGACTCCCCCGTTAGGTGGGAATGGTTTTATTCCTTCCCCTCTTTGTGTAATTCCAGGATCTCCAATGATACTCAAAATAGGACTGCAATCCATGGGCGCTGCTGAATCCATTAAAGCAGCAGCCAGGCTCTGTGACTTCCCTGGGACTCAATTGTTTGAGTTTTGTTGTATTAATTCAATGTTGATTCTTGCCTTTTGGATAGTCATGAGATGGTATGCAGGAAGCCCTTTCTGGGATCACTCCTAAGCTGATGTGCTGCAGAACTACTTTGAGAATAAAACTCTTGTAGCCAATGCTGAAGTTTATTCAAGATTAATCCAGTAGCACAGCCAAGGACTATATAGACTGATAGAAATGCAAAACTCTTCCTATGCTTTCTTTTAAATATCAGGTAGTTTTCTACAATCCAAATTTTATTCCCTACTACTTTTTCTCTAATAATTTGGATACGATTAGGTCCAAGAACCATAGAATCATTAAGGTTGTATAAGGCTGACTCACAATCAGTGAGTCCAACCATAACTCTGCTACCATGACCACTAAACTCAGTAAAGCTTTTCCTAATGTCCAATCTAAACCTCCTCTGGCACAACTTAAACCCATTTCCTCTTGCCCTATTATTAGTTACTTGGGTGAAGAGACCATCATTGGCCTCACTTCGACCTCCTTTCAGGCAGTTGTAGAGAGCTAGAAGATCTCCCCTCAGCCTTCTTTTCTCCAGACTAAACAGCCTCAGCTCCCTCAGCCAGTCCTTGTATGACACCCTCCAAACCCTAACCAGTCTCGCTGCTCTTCTCTGGACATGCTCCTCAAAACCTTTCCTATACTGTGGTGCCCAGAACTGAACACAGCACTCAAACTGTGGCCTTACTGGGGCTGAATACATGGCACAATCCTCCTTAGTTACAATACCCAAACTCTTCTTCCTGAGACAGGGAACAGGAAAATGGAATGGTCAGTTTGAGCCAAATTGATGACATTTTTGTCTTAGGAGTTGCAGGTTTCAGACCTGCTTAGCTTAGAGGAAGTAAAACCCAATAGCGTCAAGCAAACAAAAGATATGTCAGGAAAAGAGGGGTCCATACCTGCTAGCAAAAAATGCTGGGTTGAAAAAATCCAGAGGCAAGCTGCAGATCAGCCATACTGGATGACCACTGAGGCCTGAATTACTGATATCACTATTCCAGGCTGTCTAAATAAAGCATGGGAATAAACACTATATTCCTGTACTGTAAGTTTGTTAAAACCTGTCTTGTTTTTAAAGCTAGACTCAGAGACAGATCTAAATTCCATGGTCGATTCCTAAAGATTTGGATTTTCAGTTATGCCTGAGTGTCTTGCTGCTGTAAAGAGAAAAGGGAGCTGGGAAAAGCACAAAGTGCACTTTGCCTGTGCTTCTGAGGCTTCAGGTGTATTGGTTGCTTTAGTGATGTAGCCAGAAGAAAGTGGTTTAACCAGTTCATTGTCCCTGAAACACAGCTGGAGCTTGCTACCCTCCAGAAAAGCATGGAGGAAATCTAGAAAGTCCCCTGAGGACTTAAACTCTCTGTTTCTCCTTGTATCTGATCACCCGGCATGGAAGCTTTGCAAAAACCATTTGATGGCTCAGGCCTGTTTCCATTACAAGAAGACAATTCTGACTTTCTGATGCTTCAAGCTGCTGCCAGGGGACTGTGAAAGCTGAGTGTCCCCTCACTTTAGCTGCCTATTCTCTTCTTATAGACAAAGCCTGGCTTTCACAAGGGAAAAAATAAGCAACAGAAAACCACAGTTGAAGATCATAGTGCAAATTTCAGCTAAGCCAAGGAAGCCAAAGCACAGCACACCAACAACTGGACCATGTCTTCCAGGTACTGCAGCAAGCCTAACAACTCTAACCTCAGGTTCAAAACAGGTGAGACCAAGGACAATGACAGGAGAACCACTGGAAGATTGTAGTGACGGTGCCTCCCTGTAACCACTGAATAACTTCCTGTCATCCTTCCTTATCCTTCATCACAAATCTCCCAGAAACCTTAAGTTTTCTGTTACTTCTAAAACTCTTGTCCTCCAAAGGAAGGTGTGTGCTTGGTCATGGGTCCTTAAGTCTGACTTTAAGGGGACATTTACATTCTTGAAACAGCTAAAGCAAAAATACTGCCAGGCTGGTGTGGATAGAGTCAGTGTTGTTTAATTCAGTGACTTATAGCATAATTCATAGATTTCAGGGCCAGTGGACCAGTTCTGACCCAATTAGGCAACTGTTCAGCTGTAGGGCCACCATGGTACCTGGTACAACAGAATATGCATCAAACTTCATCACCGAATTAACCAGGTTGGAAAAAAACTTGATGATCGAGTCCAACCTATCACCTAACACCTTCTAATTAACTAACCCATGGCACTGAGTGCCTCATGCAGCCTCCTTTTAAACGCCTCCAGGGATGGTGACTCCACCACCTGGGAGTCCCCAGGCAGCCCATTCCAATGCCAATCACTCTTGCTGGGAAAAACTTCTTCCTAATATACACCCTGAACCTGCCCTGGCTCATCTTGAGGCTGTGTCCTCTTGTTCTGTCACTGGTTGTCTGGGAGAAGAGACCAATCTCACCTGTCTACAACCTCCTTTCAGGTAGTATTCCTGGGAAACACAGGCCCTCCTGGCCAGTATTCCTGGGAAAGGCAGAAGCAGTACTGAACAAACCTGTGCTGGGTTTTTGCCATTGTGTTTGACTGCTTGCATTAGTATAGAATATAAAATTCCACCAGCTGTTTCTTGTAAGTCCATGCTTCCCAAAGGACCTTCTCTAGATAGCTATCCATTCTTTTCAAAATTGAAAGTAGCAGAAAATGCATTCATTTCTTGGTGCCTTATTCCAAAGGTTAAGTATTCTTACTGTTCAATACTGTTCCTAGACCTTTGTTCTTTAAATTTAACACCTCTGTTCAAGTAACCTTCTGCTCTGACTTAAACACTCTGATCAAATCCCTCCTTGCCCTTTGCTTTGGGAAGCTACTCAGACTGAACTCTGCAACCACCAACCACATCCCTCCAATGGATCCAAATTGTCCTGTGTCTCTTTGGTGTTTTAAAACATGATTTGACAAAAGATACAGTACTGCAAGGACAGTCTTTATGATGGCACACCTGCTATCCCATAGCATTTATGTCCATGGGTTTTGTTTGCTTATTGCAGCCTCAACACATGCTTAGCCATTTTTCCATGGTGACTATCTCCTTCCTTTCATAGATCTGTGTGTATTATTCTTTTATGCTACTGATTTTTTCAGTGTGGGAAAGCAACCTCTCTTCCCCTGAATCACTGGCACGGGATAGGTTTGTGCTGTCATTGAAGTGTCCAGGGTCAGATGTCAAGACGTTGCAGGTGGAAGGACTTTACCTCTGCAGTCTGCTTTTTACCCCAGACTGACAGATCTTGAGCTTAACCTGCAAGGCCCTTGCACACTTCTCGAGGTTTTGCCTGAGGGTCGCTGCAGGCAGCAGTTGTATCTCAGTATAGCTGTGAATCTATTAATGTGGTTACATCCATGTTATACAGATCCTGTCACCATCTCCACACAGCTCAGCCCCAACCTCTTTGTGGTGCTGGCTTGGTTGCTGCACTGGAGCTCCTGGCCTGGCCAGGTCTTCAGGGTGTGCATGCACCCATCTGCAAAGGTGACAAATGCCACTTGCAAGTAGGAGGTAGTCACAGTGGGGAAGGAAGAAAAAAAAATCTCTGTGCATGTTGATGCATAGCATTTTATGGCACAGCTTGTCACATTTTACTGCTTATAAATGAACATCCTCACCACATCAGATCAACAAAACAAGATATATTTACTTCCCTCTATCCTACATACATAACCCTCTGGCTAAAATATGCACTCATCCCTTAAAATACGTTGCAAAATACATCTGATATCCTTTAGAAGCGCTTCTTTGAAAGTCTGGGTTGTGACAGGTGCTTGTTTTGCTGATGTAAACATATTAGTAGCAAGAATGTAAAAAGTTTATTGATTTTAGCTCTTAAGATGGAGAAAAAAAAATACATAAAAGTTCTATTTTGTACCTTAGGTGAATAAATCAGCAGTGTTTCTACTTTTCAGCCAGTGAGTCATGCTTTAGATACAGATATAGATATAGATATATAGATTTTTTTTAATAGATTGTATTTTTTTAAATATAATTTTATATACTTTATGTTAAACTGTTCTTGCAAGTATAGGAATGTGAACAAAGCTTAGTAGTGGAGAGAACACACAAATTACTTCCTTTTAGAAGCACAGCAGAAGCTTCAAGTACCAGAATGCATATGACTAATACAGTCAGAAAGCTCTATTTCCAAATGCATACAAATAAATAGTAATAATCCCAAGCTTTGAGTTAACTAGAGTGACACTAGATAATANCCCTTCCAACCTTACCATTCTATGATTCTATGATTCTTTGCAGCATAACAGGATGAGACACCACTTGTCCATGTTAACTCCTGAAAGGAAAACAAAGCTATGTCATGCTTATGTTTTAAACTGGGGGCAGACACATAAGGGCTTAGATGTATATATGGATATATTTAGATGTTTTTGCAAATGAATCCCCCCAAAAATAAAACCCTGAATCTCTGGCCTTTACCTTCCTCCCACCATCAAGGGTCTTTTCCTTAGTCTACTGAATACCCATTTGTCATGGTCTTTACAGTACCGTGAAGTTATGATTAATATTGTGGCTCATGTACAGCAGTTTGAAAGACCACATTCATTTTCAAAGTCACGTTGCATTGATTAGAATTCACTGCAGGTTATTCAAATAACGATCCTCTCTTTTCCCAGGAGAATCTCCGTCTGATTTTTCTTTATCCTCATTAAAGATCCCAGGTGCAGACAAAGCTTTACATACTTCTAATTTGCATTATCCTTGGGAAGGAGGGAATTCACATGCCTTCAGTATGTAGCACTTGTTTTTATAGTTTGCTCTTTCCTATCTGCCTATTTAAATAAATCAAGAAATTTAGCCTTTATCAACCCTCCAACAATAGGAAATGCCACATTTTATTGTGCTTAGTAATGAGCATGTGTATTCTGAAATAGCAGGTATCATTCAGAATAAGTTTGTGGGTTTGGTTTTTTTTCCTCTTTGCTCCTCAGCATGTTTTATTTAAAATGCAATCTCTGCTCACTCTCTCACTGACAGGAGAAAGGAACTCTTTAAAATAAAGATATCCATTTCATATCAACCTCTCCTAATCTAAGGATAACCCTCAGCAAACAGCCTGTGAGAAATCACTGGCAGGATTTAATGATCTTTTCCTTTTTTTTTTTTTTTTTTTTTTTTGCTGGTTATATCTACAACAGTGAAAGTGCACAGCATCTGTAATGGTCTGGTGGAACTTAACAGTTCCATTAACCCCCAAAATACAGCACTTCCACAGATTTCACATCTGGTTTCTGAGGCATAAGTTTCTGTGGGCCTCTGTTTTGCAACAAAATAATCTGTCTTGGACTATTTTTATCGCGAGCCTTTGTGTAATGAGTTTAGCCTGAAGCAGACTGACAGCATTGTTGATATTTCATTGAGTT
The DNA here is from genome assembly GCA_013399055.1 of Ramphastos sulfuratus. Taxonomy (NCBI): domain Eukaryota; kingdom Metazoa; phylum Chordata; class Aves; order Piciformes; family Ramphastidae; genus Ramphastos; species Ramphastos sulfuratus. The sequence goes on along the minus strand of WBNM01033073.1, from coordinate 47,969 downwards.
TCCATTCTCAAGAGAGAGGAAATTTTAGCTAATTAAATAATGTTATAGTGTCTTAGAAACTACAAAGGCAATGGGAAACCACACAACAGTCATACTGTACTTGTTAAGATCACTTGTATATTCCTGAGGTTTTATTATGCAGAAGTCATTTTTCTAAGTCTTTAAAGTAAGTCATACATTATATAAGCTTTTCATAGCTCAACCTTGGTAATAATATTTGTAAACTGCTTTATGTATTTATGAAATTAAGCCAAATGGGGGGAAAAAAGCTATTTAAGAAGTACTTAAACAATTATTAGTTTGCTTCATGTCATCAAAAATGGCCAGACAGCATTGCCTGAGTGTGTTGAGAGCAGAGAGGCAGCAAAGACTTTGCTCTCTTCCTTTGTGGCTACCTAGGGAGAAGAACTCCTCTGCCATGACAAGGGGACAAGGGAAGGGGCAGGGAAAAGATGAAATCAGACAGGCTTATTGAAATGTTGGTAGTGGGATGGCATGGAGTAATTCTGGGGACAGATCAGGGGGTGGAACAAGAGGTCTTGCATCCCTGCACCATGCACTCAGTCGCTTGTCTCAGCAAAGGAAGGAGATGCTGTCCGAGGTGTCCCTTCCAACACCACAAGCAGTTTCTGTGGGCAATCAGCTGAGAGCAGCAGCCTCAGATTAGACCAAAATGAAGGACAAACAGTACTAATCATCTGAGCTGCAAGAGATAAACTAAGGTGCCGTCCCCAGCTTCCCAGCTCCTCCTCCTCACTCTCTGTCTCCAGCTGTCCCCAGAAGCTGCTGTCAGCCCTGGCATCCTCATGTCTTGTGGCAGCGGCAGCTTTGTGGTGGCACCAGCACGTCAAGTAATGCAAGGTGTCACCATGGCCTTGAGTAAGCAGGTAACCAACTGACTGCTGGAAAACACCTTCCCCTCAGCCAAAGCTCCTGCCTGTCAGAGGAAGGAGAGAAAAGGAGTAAAACTGCTGCCAAGCTCAGGATTTAGATCTGATTTAGCCAGGCGTGCTCAGACACCGTGGTGAGAACACTGCAGCGAACGTGAACAGTTCAGCCTAATCAGGACATCAAGACAAATAGCTCCCCTCAGCTCCATCCAAGTGCTTGGCACAGCAGGCAGCTGCCCAGACACTAGTTCAGCTTTGCCATTTCTACAGAAAATTAAATAAATTAATTGTGCTCTTCTTTATGTGCAGGGAGTGAGTCCTTTGCTCTGAACAACTTTACTTCTAGGGTGTGGAGGCCCGCCAATTTCAGCCCCTCGCTTTGCTGGGCACTCAGCATCTGATGATTTGCCTTGGAGGGTTTAATAACAATGGGTACTCAAGAAGTGTATTTGGATAATACTGCCTGCCACATTAGGAGCATAAGAATATATTTCTTTATTATTATTTAGTTTATTTTTTAAGATGTCAGTGGTTTCTTCCTAAGAGACTCTTTAGCTGTCTTGTTTCATTACTCAGAATGGTTCATGACATTACAGATTAAAGCACAACATAGAGAGCCGGTGGTATCCTGGGGTGCATCCTGAGAAGGGTGTCCAGGTCTAGGGAGGTTCTTCTCCCTAGGGAGGTTCTTCTCCCCAGGGAGGTTCTTCTCCCCAGGGAGGTTCTTCTCCCCTTTTATTCTGCTCTGGTGAGACCACACCTGGAGTATTGTGTTCAGTTTGGGTCTCCCCAGTCAAAGAGAGATGGGGATCTGCTAGAGGGAGTCCAATGGAGAGCCATGAGGATGATTAGGGGACTTGAGCATCTCCTCTATGAAGAGAGACTGAGAGACTTGAGAAGAGAAGACTAAGAGGGGATCTGATCAATATAAATATCTGAGGGGTGGGTGTCAAGTGGATGGGGCCAATCTCTTTTTGATGATATGCAGTAGTAAGACAAGGAACAAGAGATGCAAACTTCGGTGTAGAAGGTTTCACCTCAGCACGTGGAGCAACTTCTTTACAGTGAGAGTGACAGAGCCCTGGAACAGGCTGCCCAGGGGAGTTCTAGAATCTCCTTCTCTGGAGACTTTCAAACCCCTCCTGGATGCTATTCCTGTGTGGACTACCATGGGTGATCCTCCTTTTGGCAGAGAGGTTGGACTCGATGATCTCTGGAGGTCCCTTCCAACCTCTAATGTTCTGTGATTCTGTGAAATGCTGTTGCTGAAGAAGAGGATGGTTCTCTGTGTTTTCCTTTCAAACACAGGATGCTCTTTTGCTGGTCATTTAAACTGGTGGCTGCTACAATGTGTCCTTTTAAAGTTTTCAGCTCATAAGGACATTTTATATTTGCATAATATCTTTCATCCTGGAAGAGCAAAGCACTTAAAAAAATTAATTTAATGCTGTAGTCTTGCAGCGTTGGAGATTCTCCCTGCAGTGGTGATTCACCCACTGTGCTGGCAGAGCAGAGCAACTCGGGTATGGGTATTGCCCCTGTGAATCACAGACACCAGCCAGCACTGAACTACGCTGGAACCCAAAAGGGCTGCTGAGTCCCCTGATGGGGGGTGTGTGGATGTGTCTGTGCATGGGTGTGAGGAGGGATCCTCACATTGCCATCTCCCCTTGGGTGGACCTTGGGTCTTTTCCTGTATGTGGCAGCAGGCTGAGGCTTTCAAGATGAACAAAGGCAGAGGAGAGCCCAGGAACATACTGCGAGCCCCCTAAAATCTTTATTCTCCGATTAAGCCTCAGGGAGCCTGAAAGATTTTATTAGCCTTAATTATGTTTTGCCTGGGATCATGAGGTCGGTGGGCTTGGTGAGCTTTTGTTTTTCAAAATCTAACTTGCTTGCCAGGAGAGTTTTCCCAAACTCTTATTTTATTGTGGTTTCCAGCAGGGGATGTTGTTTCAAGGGATATGATCAAAGTAAAGGACATTTCTTCTGGGACTTATTTTACATAGATTAGATCTCATTATGCAACTTGCTCTTTAGTCTATATTCTTTTTATGAGCTTCTGGCTATATGAATGAATTTTACATAGTAAAGTGTGAATTTATTATAATGAAAACACTTTCTGAGTGAAAGGGAGGCAAAACACAGCACAGTGTAATACATTTAAGCTTCCTTATCAACAACAAATTTCAACACTGCAGCAGTTTAATCTTATCTCAAACAAGGTTGGTGCACACTAATTTCCATGCAAATTTTCAGCTGCCTTTATTTTAATTTATATATATATATTTATTTTTATATATATATATATATGCTGGAATTGTATTGAAGTTAATGTTTCCTTCCTCTATATACTTTTTAAGCCTTCTTTCAAAGGCATGCTTGGTTTTTTTCAAGGTTTTGAGATCTGCACTTGATTAAGTCATTACAACTTGACAACTTTAGAGTTCCACTGAGGTGGGAATTTGTGATAATGTCCAGCAGCTCCTTCTGAGTATAAAATGCTCTGGATTAGTCCTGTAGGACAACTTCTAACAAGACTGAAAACTGAAGAAATTGGAAGTTAACATGGAATAGATCTTAGCATTTGTTAATCTTTAAGGACTAAGGAGAAGTGGGAATCTTTCCATTTTATACTCCTGTATTGTGCATCCAGGTACAGTTCAATTTAACCTGAGCTTTGGGTCAGTGGATGAAAACCATATGGCTGCTCATTCAATGTTCATGTAAACAACTATGCTCTTTGCTGAATTTCTTCATATGAGTAAGCAGGTATGCTTTCATTATCTCCCTTTCCCCCTGATTTAAAGCTAAACTGAACAAGAAATCAGTTGTCAAATGGAAGTTGTGTGGGTTTGGGTGGTGGTCAAGTTTTACAGTAACACACCTTCACTTTTCAATCTTCCAAGGCATTTTTTGGCAAGGTTTTTCAGTACAGGTGATGATACTAGAAACAGATTCGGTAATTCAGATTTCTTCTCTATTATATTACATAAGTGAGAAGAAAAACAAAACAAAATATCCCTCCCCACTCCCCCTTCATTTTTTTTTTTAATAGAGGACAAAATGTAGGTGAAATTGCTTCTATCAAGACATTAAAATTAGCCATTGACCTAGAAGGGGTGTAAGCAGTCTCAGAAACCTCATAAAAGGACAGCTGCAGCTAATAGGCTTGCTCCATTTTAGACTGAAATACTGAGGGGGAACTTAGAGCAGAGCACCTGGAAGGTTTGCACTTCCATCAATGCTGTAGTCAAGAAGCTTCATGCACAACAAATGGGATTTTCACAAGTATTCAGCCTCCACTTAACTCTGGACCCATTGGATTCAGTGCACGATGTAGCCACCACAAATACTTCCAAAAAATCCATGCTTATTTTTGTAGGGACTGCTGGACTATAGCCAGCTTCCAAACCTAAGATCTATTAGTTGGAATGGGCTGCCAGGGAGATCATCAACCCTGGATGTGCTTAAGGGTCGTTTGGATGTGGTGCTTGGGTATATGGTTTAGGGTGAACCTTGTAGAGTAGGGTTATAGGTTGGACTTGGTGATCCTGAGGGGCTTTGACAACCTTAATGTTTCTGTGATTCTGTATGCATTACACATCTACTACTTTCTGCCCCAAATCTGATTAATTCTGGTATGAAACCCATGCAAAAGCTTGTGAACAAAGGGGTTAAATCCATACCAACACACTTAATTGCAATCTTACTTACATCCCCTCAGCAGCTATTATATGTTTTTCCCAGGTTATGGTTCACATCTTTAGTTTATCATAGCATAAGGCAGAGTCTCAGGAAAGGAATGTTTTTCAGCTAAATGGTTAATTAAGACTTGGAGATTTTCTTCTTTTTTTTTTTTTTTTCTGATCAATGCAAGTCAAATTCTCAGTGCAAGTGGTTGAATCATCTTCAGAACTCTGATCATAATTAAACCACAAGGAGGCTGTTATGATTAAACGTGGGAAGCTGAAAATATGTGAACCATAACAAAGGATCTGAATTCACTTCAATCTTTGCATAAAATACAGTTTCAGGTTTGGTTTATTTTAATCCTAGCATAAAAAAGCTTTCATCCTGTACCTTCTCTTTCTTTTTCTTTTTTCTTTTTTTTTTTTTGTTTGTTTGTTTTTCAGAATTTCTCCTAAAATTCAGTTACACTTCTTATAATTAATAACAAATCTTGGACATGTAACTGTTGGTTGCTTTCCTAATTGGGAGAAACTCCCTAATCCCTTTGTCCAAATAATAATCTTCTTTTAATTTTTTTCATTAAAACTATAGGTTTTTAATGGTTGCTCTTAGATTTCAACAGTTGCCCTTACTGTATTGGTAAATAAATATTCCTCCAAGCGAATTCCTCACAGCTGCAGAATCCATTCGCGGCGTCGGTTGCCTACAATAAATTTCTAAAATCTATATTCTTTATTGTGTTCTAATTCTTTATTGCTATAGTAATTTCTCTTTCTGTCTTTCTAATTAGACTACGTAGCTTTCACAGAACAGCTTTTACACAGGGTATTTGTTTTGCTGTTCGTGTAATTTAATCTTGGATATTTGTAATTATAATGCATACGTATCTAAAAAGGGTCAGGTTCGGTTGTCTCGCCTTGGGAAAGTTCTCTNGGCTGCTCTCAGCCATTCCCCACCCAGCCTGGAGTTGTGCTTGGGATTGTGCCTACCCAGGTGCGGGACCTTACACTTGGCCTTGTTGACTGTCATGAGGTTGGGCTGGGCACACCTCTGCAGCCTGTCCAGGTCCCTCTGGGTGGATCCCTGCCCTCTAGCAAGTTGACTGTGACACACAGCTTAGTGCATTCTGCAAACGTGCTGAGAGTGCACTGATTCCTCTGTCCATGTCACTGACAAAGCAATGGCTGGTAAATACAGGACTGTGTCAGAAACAATGTCTGCTTTTCAAGGCAAATAAACCCCAGAGATGGTCAATGCTAAATTCTTACAGTTAGACCAACCTTTCTAACTCTGTAAAATGCAAAGCTGGGGCCCTTGATTGAGATGAAACTACACTAAGTCTGAATTGCAACTATAGCATCTCCAAAGCGGGGATGAATTAACCTGCACAGAGTTTTGGTGTGCACTCTGTCTCTGTTTACAGCAACATCAAAGAAAGCAGGTTGGAAGGTATCCCTCGTATGTTCAGAGCCAGAAGAGATTCTCTTTGTTCTGTTTCCCAGCCCAGCTGGAGGGGTGTGCATCATCTCTGATAACTTGTGGTAAGCAGTAAAGCCCAGAACCAGACACTCACTTGCTGACCTAAGGGTCCGCACGTGGTGGCTTTCAGTTGAATTATTAGCTGCATGAGGAGTAAGGCAGGCAGGGGAATATCTTAGACAAGACAAAAATATGCACACAGAGAGAGAGAGATGTCTAAAATCTCATCTATATTTTTTTAAGTACTTATTTCAGTCCAATTTTGCATAACCAAGTAAGACTCAAATTCATGAGCCAGAATCTTTCTCAGTACAAAGAGAGACAATCTCTCCCACCATTTAGATGGGCACAGACTTTGTCTGTAGAAATGACTGCCAAAGGAGGTCTGCAGAAGGGCACCCTGATGCTCAGTAGATCAGCTTAAGGAGCTAGTGGCCTAAGTATGACATCTTTTTTTTGCTGTTTCTACTCTACTGCAGAAAATCTGTTTTTGTTGAAGCTAAACCATTTAATGGAAAGGGCTGAACATTTCTGACTCCAAATGAGGACCACGGATGACATGCCAGGACTGTGTAAGGGTGTCTACCTCCATAAAGGACATGGCACTGTTGGAGCGGGTCCAGAGGAGGGCCACGAAGATGATCAGAGGGCTGCAGCAGCTCTCCTGTGAGGACAGACTGAGAAAGTTGGGACTCTGCAGCCTGGAGAAGAGAAGGCTTTCAGAAGACCTTATAGTAGCCTTTCAATATCTGAAGGGAGCCTATAGGAAGGCTGGAGAGGGACTATTGATAAGGTCTTGCAATGACAGGACAAGGGGCAATGGGTTTAAACTGGAAGAGGGAAGATTTAGACTGGATGTTAGGAAGAATTTCTTTCCAGTGAGGGTGGTGAGGCACTGGCACAGGTTGCCCAGGGAGGTTGTGGCTGCTCCCTCCCTGGAGGTGTTCAAGGCCAGGTTGGACGAGGCCTTGAGTAACCTGTGCTAGTGGGAGGTGTCCCTGCCTATGGCAGGGGGTTGGAACTAGATGATCCTTGAGGTCCCTTCTAAACTTACCATTCTATGATTCTATAAAGGTAGATGCTTCAGTAGCCCGAGGGATGACAAACTTTGATGAATTGCTCATCTGCTTCCTAAGTTTCATCTTGACACTAATTAAGTGTCCTAACTCCTCCCTCAGATGTGGCTTTTGGTGCTTTCACCAGCTTTGGTCAGATCATTTAATTGCAACTTGCTGAATCCAGCACCTTGCTTTTCACTCCAGCAAAACAGCCACTGATATTAATGGGAGTTTTGCCTGCACGATCCCACCTGTGCTGGGGCAGCAGTCTCTGCATCCTGGTGACAGCATCTCCCACCCACCACCACCTTCTGACAGCTGAAGGATGTGCAACCACAGTGCAGATGGCTTTCCTTAGTTCAGGTTCAGGAAGAGACCCTGTCCAGGCTAAATTAGTGAGGTTTGTTCACTGTGTTTTAAGCATAATGGACAACATAACAAGAAGGAAATCACTGTATTTTTTCCTGCTAAGTGGGAAAGAAAATTAACTAGAATTCCAGAGAGTGCTAGAATGAGAACAAATTCACTACAGAAATATAGGGGCTAGAAGACTTTTTTCACATTTTAATGAATAAATGACATTTCCATCCACTAAAAATATAGGTCCATAAGTAGCATTTACCTACAGATCAGAGTATAGCATGAAATCTTCCTTTGCAGGAGTCCTGCCATGGTGACCCCATTTTGCAGGGAATCTTTGATTACATTTAGGGCTGCTTACCTTTGCTAGATCTTTTTCCAGTTGAGCCAGTCACAAACCTTCTGGTTTTTTTCTGCCACCAGAAAAAGTAAGTCTCTAATCCATATCACAAACGTGGATCCTCATTTAGCTGAGTCTGGTTGTAAAACTGGTTACCGTCACACCAAGTACTCATGGTCAAGGTTCAAGTAATGGCTAATGCTCTAAGTGAGGCTACACATAAGTGCATTTGTTTCCAAATGCATTGTCCTGGCTGATGAACACAAAACAGCTCCCTAGCCATTTAATTATCTCAGATTATAATGATCCTAACTTTGAATAGGATTTTCTGCCACACCTTCTGGTTTCCGAAAGGCAGCACCCTGAAGCACAACCAAATTTGTCCTCTTTGCCTTTTATATTTTTTTTAATTTATTTATTTTCAATTTCATTCATTTTTTACAGGATTGCTAAAATATTTTATATCTTCTGTTTCTTCACAACGCTGGTTTATAGTTAGTTTCCTTTTGGAAGCATTAAACATACGAAAATAGGGTGCACACACATGAGGGGATGCTTACTCATGCAAATAATCCAATTGAACTCGGTGAACTTCCTGAAGACAGCATTACTCATGCAAGTAAGTGATTACAGGACTGTGTCACACAATGAACAGTGTGGGCCTGATTATCTTCTCACCTACACTGATTTTACATCATTACATTTCCACTGGCTCTAATGGAATTACTCTCCCTGATGTAGGAAAATCGTGATTCATACACCCGCTTAAAAAACTTACCTTGAGGATAATAATGACCATGAGATGAATCATTTAGGTACAGTGCAGCAGAAGTAGGTCTGTAAATGCAGTTCTGCTAAGATCTTGCCATTATCCAAACCCATTGCTGAGCCTGATCCCTGTCTGACTGGGCTTAGTTTTACATGCAGCACTCATTCATAATTCCTCCTGACCCTGGAGATCAGATTTGCTTAAAGTCCCAGGAGAAAGGTGAGGCAAATATTGCTGCATTCACCTTGTGCATATCATCACATGAGCATAAATGGGATTAATTTAAAATCTTTTCAGGTGATTTAAAATACATGTGTTCTGCAGATGCTCACAGGTGGCCAAGACCAAAGATCCTTGAGAGAATTATCAACCCAATCATGGAATACATGCAGAAGTATTACACGAGCCCCTCTTTAGACAGTGAAAGTATCCTAAGGAACAGCAGTTAAGTGTTATAACCCACCAGAGAGCTTGTTGGCATCAGTTTTCCTCAGTAAGCACATCCATGGAAAGAGTTTTTCTCTTCCAGGCAATTTTGTATACCAAGGAGAATGGGCATTTCCCAAACCCCCAGGAAGGGCTGATTCTGATTCTGCATTCACTTCTCAGAATCCTCCCACTTAATAGTTTAAAAATTCAGCCTCACATATTTGACAAATTAAAAAAAAAAAAAAAAAAAAACAAACAAAAAAACCCCCTCTGATTCTCCGGCATGATTGCTTTGATGAATTGAGCCCTTCTAGTCCATTTAACATGAAATAACAGACTTGTGTTGATGGTGCTTTTGTTCTTGATAGTAGGAGAACTTGCTACTGAAAAATTAGCTGCTCACCCTTAAGCAATCACTAACATTCTAGTTCCTGAATATAAAAATGAAGAAAGAGCAGATGGAAACAAACAAAAATTGTATTAATAATACATAACAAAGTGATGCCTGCAAATGATATTTCATTGGGGGGGGAGGGGGGGGGGCAAGAAAGGAAAACTACAGTTTTCGTTGGGTCTTAATGTATGTATCCCTCTCTAATGCTTCCATCTTCAAGCAGTTCTGTTGTATTGACACAACAACACAAATTGCAGAAGTAAATTGAATCACAGGCTCAGAATGTAAAAATCAATGAGAAATAATTTTGTAGCACTAAAGTGAACAGTGTAATGCTAGGTATTCATTTAATTAACCATGAGCCTTTCCACATAATGCACAATCATTGCCAGCTTTTCAGCTCATGGTTATTCCAGGAATAATGGGTTTGGGATTCATCTTTAGAAAACCTGCATTAATATTTGAAAGCATTTAAATCCATTAGTGGGTCATCTGAACACTGTAGGTCACTTTTACATTGCTAATTGAAACAATAGTAATGGGTTATAATCTACTATCTAATAATGCCTGGAGTGTTTTACCGCTTTTATATCTGAAGATTCCAGGAAATATGTAAATTTGTTGCTGAACTCTTATAAAAATATGGAAATTTAAACTGCAAACATGAAACTATTTCTTTTTGTAAACTTTCATATATATATATATATATATATATATCACACATAGAGCATTAACAAGCTGAAGAGTCACACTATATTTCGATGTCAGGATAAATTCCTTTCTATAGACCTTCCAGTGTTCATCGCTTCTGTGCTGTAGGCTCAACATCTGGCATTCACATTTTCAACATTGCCATTAGGAGAAAGTGAATATCATTAAACCAGTGAGTAAACAATCATGTCATTGTTTCCATATGCAAGCTATACATTGACTCAGTCTGCTGTGTTCTGACAGCACTGTGTTTTGTTCTCTGGGCTTCTTTTCCCCTCTGTGAATTGATGCGATCGTTTTGGTTTTTTTTTTCATGGGATTTTCTCTATTACACCAACATTTCTCCTGAATGCCATATGGAAGTATGAATTTAGGGTGGGATAGGTTTGGTTTCATGCTTTTTTTTTTTTTTTTTTCATATTTTTTTAATTAAAAGATATTGAAAGGTAAAGTTGCTTTACGAATCTTGCAGATAATTGAATAGAACACAAATTGATACTTAAACCCTCATTTTCGTTTTTAATTAAACAGACATCTTGCACATTTACCTGCATCTTCATAGGCTTAATTACAGTCTGATTGGGCAAAAAAAGATCCAGAGAAGAGCATCTCATTACATCGAGGTAGGCTGTACTGGCAGGAGTGTGTGTGGCATGTGTATAAGAGGAGGCATGTGTGTAAGTGAACGTGTTTAAATAATTTACCTGGTTAATAAAATATGGATAGCATGTTTGAGGGGGAAATTGTAGATCATTACATCACCTTTGCTCTCCCCAGTGGGAGAGAAAAAAAAACAAAAATCACTCTTCAATGTGGTTGATGGGAGAGAATGAAATATATATATATTGTATGCAACACTTTAACACGATTAAACAATTAAACTGGAAACAATCTTTATATTCACTAAAGTAAACAAACTTCTTACTTCCTCGTGACATGTGTGTTGCCCTGACATGTGCCAGTCTGGAAAATAATGGGGTTTGGGGGTGAATAACCCCCACAGCTTTTACCACTAATCCCACAGTGCCTTGTATTTGGTCCTCTAAGAGCACAAAGCATCCAAACCTCCCTCCTTGTTTTGTTTTACAAGTGGGAAGAGGGCTGCAGGCAGAATCTTATTCTTCCAGTTCTGGTTTGAGGAGGTGGCATTGTTGCAAGAAAGCTGTAATAATTTAATTAGTTTAGTTTTTAAATGACAGCTATTGATCAGAGTTGTCAGTGGCTGTCAGAGGCAGAATCCCCCTATTCAGTACCTCTCTTGACATGTGAGGAGAGGGACAGCACAGAATGTTTCTCCCTAGCTGACTGGTAACCACTCTATCATGGAATCCTCCAGGTAGGTCTAGCAGAGCCAGCTGGGGTCTCAGGAGACAGAAAACCCCCTTCAACCCCAGCAAGAAATAATGCACGAGGACACACATCAGTACTGTGGAGCGAGAGCCCTTCCATGGCTTGGAAGGGCTGCTCTACCATGGCAGTGTAGCTGCAGTCAGACAGGGGTTAGCCCACCAACATTAAAAGAATATCCCCTCTGGTTTGCAGTGCTATGCAGGGAATTAATTAAAACAACCTCCACTGGTCGATGATAAAGATATTTAAAAGGCAGTTGTTACCTGAATTTCAAAAATATGCAAACCAGGAGGGCTTTAAGTAGCAAAGGATGCTCACGGGTTGTCAGGCTCAGCTTTAGCTGGCTGTATTGTAGAGCGGTATTGAGAAAGGTTCACAAAGAGGGAGGGCTCTGGATATTACCTGGAGCCACAGAAGATGCTAAATTCTCAATATATAATCTGTTGCTGTCTATGCTTTCTCCAGCACAGGCCACCCTTTGTCAGTCCATCTGTGACCCTGTGCCCACAGTGAATTAGGGAACTTGTACTGTCTCAATGCCTAGCAGCTATCTTCTCTAAGCCCACTGGGATTTATGCAGCCCAAACCTGGAATACAGTCATTGTGAATAGTGTGGGTAGATGCTTCAGCTAAGAACTACTACACTGCCCTTTGAGTTCCAATATATCATGTAAGACAAATCCTGGGTCACACAAATAGCAAGAACCAAGTGGTAGCAGTGGTTGACAGAAGCTTTCCAGGTGGTAGGAAAAGCTAACCCTGAGCACCAGCCCTGTGTGCTGGAGAATGAGCTGCCAGCAAGTGCAGTGTTTTCAGACTGTTCTCAAATTTGTGCTTGCTTGAGGTTTTATTTAACACTGGAAACCCTAAACAGATGACTGTTCTGGATAATGTGATTTGTACTGTTGGCAAGCATGTGAGAGAGCACTTATTAAACAAACACTTTTTATTGTTTTTTAAAAGCTTAAGAAGGCCTTTTCTCTTTTTTCTTTGTTTTTTTTTTCTGGAAAGGATTAAGAACTGTAATTACATGACATAGAAATATTGTGTACTTTAATAAGGGCTTTTTCTCTTAAAAAATAGTGTTCTCCACTGACTGGATAACTAGAACCTTTTACCTCCTCTTACCTATCACAGGTTCAAATGCAGCCGTGTACTATGTCTTAGAAGGGACCTTTGTAAGAACTTCTTTGGTACAAGGGTGTTGAGGCTCTGCAGTAGGCTGTGGATGCCCCCTGCCTGGAGGTGTTGAAGACCAGATTACATGAGGCCTTGAGCAGCCAAGTCTAGCTGAGAGGTGTCCCTCCCCAAGGTGGGTTGGCTGAAGTAGATGACAGAGATACAGGGAGCAGCTTCCCTGGNTCCCTTCCAACCTTACCATTCTATGATTCTGTGATCTCTGAGATGCCTTCCAGCTTAAGCCATTCTATGGTTCTGTGAACTACCATGTCCAGCCACCTGGCCTCGAGAAAAAGAAGGAGCTTTCTTCCAGACAGGAGTCTGCATCAAAAGGACAGCCATTGCTGGCAGTAGTAGCAGAGGGGTGATAGCAAATTGTGGAGGCAAAACTCATCTTTCTACCCTTCTCCCTAGGCTGCAATGGAGGTTATTGCCTTTCTCTGGCAAAATTCCTCTCTGAACTAAGTTTTGCTTGAGTGATGACAGTGTTTGTCTCATAATAAGGTCTTTAATTTGCTGCAATGTCAATAAGGCACCTTGTCAAGGATATTACACTTAATTAAACAATAAATAAAGCAGACCCACCCTACTCCCATCAGATAAAATTTGCCTGGCTGCCCAAGTTTGGAGGCTGACAGGATCCAGTGACTATCGAGGTGACTCTGAAGCGGTGCAGGGAGCCAGGGCTTGCCAGGCTGTAACCTCAAGAGGGTGCCAGTGATGGTGGTGGTGAGACATGTGCCCTGCCTTTGGAGACAGGGAGAAATTGATATGGTTGAGGCTAAACAGACCCACAAAAGCAGCACATAGAGTCTCAAAGGGAGGGTGTCCCTGTTGAGATGTTTTCCCTTGGTAAAATTAGCAACTTGAGCTTCAGCGGTGCAGTATGTTGGCCGGAATCTCAAGAAACCCTGGAACCAATTTATTCCATCTGGAAATTAGTTTCAGCTTTTATTGCTTTCAATTTTTGTTCCAGAGCAGATTCAGTTTCCAAAGAGAGGTCTCTGGTCCTTTCTCCTCCAGGACTTTTTTTTTTTTTTT
>WBNM01033073.1:21476-34228 GCA_013399055.1 Ramphastos sulfuratus | reverse complement strand
GAGAGAGAGGGGGGGGGGGGGGGGGGGGGGGGGGGGGGGGGGGGGGGGAAGGGACAGCTTGCATTTCTTCTTGCCATTAATTTTCTATATAATAAAATGTTTCCAGAGAAACTCCTTTGCAGGTATATCTCAAATAGCAGCATCTGACACCAGATTCTGATGCTAAGCTAAATCATTTCTTATATGAAGCAGCTATTTTAACCTGTTGTTTGTATCAGTCATTTAGCAGGGCTGCAGCTAAGCCTTTTATTTAAGCTCTTGTCATCAGCAGACTAAAGGAAAAGGTGGACAGGAGTGGAGAGGTACCCAACGTCTGTTAAAAACAATCTTGTGTGTATTTGCTGCCAAAGCAGTCAAATACTCCTAAATCATATCTGAACATTTGCTTCTGATTTAGTGTTTTGATTGAAACTATTTGAAATGTGCTTCTACCTGAAAATGATTCCTTTTAAAAGGTGAAGGCTAGTGGTGATTTTCTCACTAAGAATGACAGCACTTCATCAGTGAAGCAGTCCTGGCTCTCAGGAAATTCACCATCTGCTTACATCTCCACTTTTTAAGGAACAGAAAATCTGAAAACCAAACAGTAACAAGAAAAGAAAAAAAAAAAAAAAAAAAAAAGGAAAAAAAATGAAAAAGCAAACCCACAAGTGAACAATCCTAATGGCTTTCACATGCAATGTGTTTCTCTGCACAGTTCACCAATTTTCACAGCAACTCATTCTTCTAAACCGGTAACCCTGGGTAATCTGCTAAGAGTTTTACACCCAGAAATGCAGCCTGGTTTTGATGAATGCTGACAAATGAAGTACAAAAATTATGAATGAAGTCTGCCATCCTGGGCTAACTTGCAGATAACTCAGAAGCAGTTATTAATGAAGATTTTGAATGTAATATGAAGGGAAAAGGGACGCAGCCCCTCTTTAGCTTTCAGCAGCATCCTCCAGCTGAAACCATTTTTTTCTATCTTCTGTCCTTCCTTCCTCACCTCCAAGAGTGTTAGTTGTCCTCTTCACCTAATCCACCTTGTTTGCTAGATTATAAGAAAGTGGAGACATTTTATTTCAGCTCATTTGATGTGTTTTCCATTTCTGCTCATCCTACTACTGCCTGTTCTCTGCATCTTTCCAGTCTGAATTCAGGGCCCATGCATGCAGGTATTTTCCCTTTCAGTATGTGATGGTTTGGGAGTTCCCTGTCCCCTCACATTACGAAAAAAAAATCACTCAGACTAGACTCAGCCAGCTGGAAGTTAAGGACTGAAGCTCTATTTACAGCTCAGCACAATGTACAAGCAGAGATATATACAATAGACATGAATAGTTACAAACATATACAAGTTAAAGGTAATACAGAAACACAATCTTCCTCCCAGAAATCACAGTCCCCAGGAGGGGCTCCCAACCACCCTTCCACCTTCTTTCCACCCCTCTACCTTACCCCAGGGTCTGCCTTGTGTGCAAGGTGAGTTTGGAGGATGGGCAAGGGGGGTTAGAAGCAGAGTGGTTAGTTAGGTTACTCAGCAGAAAGCAGCAGACACACCAGCTAGACAGTGAGAGACTCTTATTCATCTTTGTGTTCTTGTTCTTATACATCTCAGCAAGCCTATGAGTGAAGCAGATAGCACCACTGTTTGCTTTTCATAGCCTATCATCTAACTTTTTTCATTAAAATATTCCAATTAACCTCAAACCAGCACACCATATCTCTCCAAGTCTGAGAAGTTCTTCCTATTTGCATTGGCCAAGGTCAGTGATGTCAAAGGGATAACCCACACTGCAGGCTTGTACATTTAAGTGAGTACAGAGCTTTCCTAGGGGCTGGAGTAGACCTTCTGATAATCTCAATGAATCTGCATGTATAAATTTGTGTGCAAATCCCAGTGATTCCAGAACAGCAGATCTGCAGTCTCTGTTTATGCAGGAACATGGCTTGTGTCTCTCGTGCTTCTCTTCGCCCTAGCTTGGGCTATCCTGCTGTAAAGCAGGTTGTCATCTGCTACCTGCACAAGTCTGCTGCTTCACACTTGCTCTGATGCAGAGAATTTAATCCTAAACCTTTGTCAAAATCCTCTGCAACTAACCATGTGTCTGAAACCTCTGAACAAGAAGCAGATATCAACACATCTCCCCTATAAACAATTCCTCCTAGCTCTCCAAGCCTAGTTCTTCTCAAACCAAATTTGATAAAGTAAGCTAAAAATGAGGAAATTAATTAAAGAAAGAAAAGCAAAGCTGCCATTCAGATGAAATCCTCTGCTAAACTTGGTATTGTTATTACTGTGTGCAGTTCTGGAGCCCCCAGCACAGGAAGGACATGGAACTGTTGGAGCAGGTCCAGAAGAGGCCACAAAGATGCTCAGAGGGCTGCAGCAGCTCTAAGGACAGACTGAGAGATTTGGGGCTCTGTAGTCTGGAGAAGAGAAGGCTTCCAGGAGACCTTAGAATAGCCTTCCAGTATCTGAAGGGGGCTACAGGAAGGCTGGGGAGGGACTATTGACAAGGTCTTGCAATGACAGGACAAGGGACAATGGGTTTGAACTGGCAGAGGGGAGGTTGAAACTGGATGTTAGGAAGAAGTTCTTCTCAGTGAGAGTGGTGAGACACTGGTACAGGTTGCCCAGGGATGTTGTGGAGCACAGAATCACCCAATGTGATCGAAGACCTCCCTGGAGGTGTTCAAGGCCAGGTTGGATGAGGCCTTGAGTGACCTGTATTAGTGGGAGGTGTCCCTGCCTGTGGCAGGGGGTTGGAACTGGATGATCTTTGAGGTCCCTCCCAACCTTACCATTCTATGATTCTATGATTATAGCAAGATTAAAAAGGAAACACGCAACGGCACTATCAAGACCAAAGGCCATCAGTAAAGAGAGTCACTGCCAAAGCTCACATTCAGTGATATTTCTGTGCTAATGGACACAACTTCATTAGCACACCCAGGCTCGTTATGGCTCCTCTTAGTGGAACGCTGTTTGTTTTATGCCTCTGAAAGTTGTCTTTCCTGTTTTCTCCATCACTAAACTGAAAGCTATTTGACAGCTTCTGGCACCTCTATTAAATTGTGGGAGACATGGAAAATGTTAACTTTTGAACCACGAAACTAAAAACATTCTTGCACATTCTGGAGCTGTAACAGGTTGTGCATGAGGCAGCACCTTCCGCTAGGGCTCAGAGAAGCTGCGGAAGGGTGTGGGGAGCAAGGGAGTCTGGCCCCTTTGCCTCGAATGGGAGTTTTGTTGTTGTCATTACAGATCCAAAGGCTGTGATCACCTTTCTGTTTGCTGCTTCCCTAGTAAACAACCTCGACGTGAGCTCATTAAATATTAAAAAGCCCTGATATCTATTAATGTTATCGGACACGTGAAATATGCCTGATGGATTTATTCTGCTGCAAAGGAACCGTATCCCAGTGTCCCTCCTGGGACCATGCTCCAGCTGTTTAAACTATAATTCCATCACTGGGAGGAATGGTTGAGGCTGACCTCCACGAAATGTACTCATTGTTGCTCAGCCTGTGAATTGTAAATGAAACCTTTTGTAATAATGTTAAAATATGCATGCAGAGGAATGAAAGCGTCGGAGGTCAGAAGCAGAGCCTCACAGTGGGGTCGCTGTCGGCTCGGAGCAGCTGGTGGCTGCACTCCAACAAAAATGATACCTAGAGGTTGTTTACAGGGCTGGCCCTGTGCATGACTGGGCCTGACAGATCTATCCCTGTGCCTCTGTGAATCTCAGTCTGGTTTTGATTGTCTTCAGCATTGCTGGTTTGCAGCGCCTTGGTTTTTTGGGAGAGCCTAAGTGTCTGGTTACCTTGTCCCCCCCGTTCAGTGCCAGAGATCTTTATTGCCCTGTGTGGGATCATTAAAACATTAGACCACATTTTAAGCTTTAGCTTTCCACATATTGATTTTGTGTCTTCTTTCTAGTTATTTATGACGCGAACACTGTATACATGGCCGTGGAAGAAGGAGCCTATGCATAAATTCCAGCTAGTAAAAACAGTGGAGTCTGGAACAGCCTTTCAGCCTGGAATCTTAGGGAGGAAAAATTAGTCAATACCAGGATGAACCCCGCAAGCTTATGAAGGGTTAAACAGTCCCCTTGCTGAACAACAGTAAGCTAGACCTATGATCAGGAGGTCCCTGTGCCCTGGTTTCTGGTCAAACCATGCAGTAAAACCTTTTCACTATCCCTGGTATTCTGATTTCATGACACCATGTTTTTTTGGTTGTGGTTTTGGTGGGGGTTTTTTGTTTGGTTTGATTTGCTTTTGGTGGTGGTGGTGTCGTTTTTCCACATTTAACATGCTGTGAAAGTCCCCAAACACCTGAAGTGTTTTTCAAAGCCTTACAGAAACTGAATACACACACACAAAAAAAAATCTATGATAAGGTTTAATACGGAAAGATAAATGGCAGCTTCTCTGCTGGTCTTGCCATTAGTAAGCCAACAGCACATCTTCGGTGTCATCAGGCAGTTGAATTGTATGTCTGAAAAGCAGGGCAAAGGCTTCACCTACTGAGAGCAGGGCAAGGGTTTCACCAACTGAGCACTTTTGTTGTCATGTACTTTAAAATCCTTCCCTTGCCTCAGATATCCCAGTGAAATCACTGGGTCTGCAGATTGGACATAAAGATTTTCCATGCCCAGAGATAAGGACTAAGTATGGGAGAGAAGCTTTGAAGGATTAGATGATGATCTTTTTCTGTTGAAGATCTAAATTTAAATTATGAAAATTAATTTTCCAGTCTCATTTGAGTCATAATTTTCCAGATTTAAAAAAAAAATAAAATTAAAAAAAAAAAAATCATTATATTACCTGGCTCGATGTGGTGTTCCACTAAGATAAACTGGAGAAATCACTGGCTCAGACAATTTATTTTTGAAGAATTATGAGAAGGAGTTTGAGATAATAACATCTCACATGACACCTGGTTTCTATTTTAACTCCACACCTGTCTGTAGACTAAGAGAAGAAAAAACAAGACCGGGAAAAAAAAAGATCTCCACTGTTTGAATAGATTTTTCTGCAGTAAATGTAGAAAATTAATAATTTAGACCCACTATTGCTTTCTTTAAATGAATCAAAACTTTAATTGACTCCGGCTAACCCACTGCTTCAACAGAAATAGCAGAGGGTTCAGCTATATTGTTCACGTAAGAGAAATCAGAGAACGTTGTCAGGTTCTAATCAGATGTTGACCAAAACAGACAGAGAAGGAAAAATGAGGCGAGCAGCTTATCTTTAAGTATGGGCTTTGTTCTCCAGAGAGATAATGCTGCTGTACCAGCTCCCAGTGGCAGCTTTAAGATTGGTTTCAAAAGGCTACGTGCTAAAGATGCTGAGAAGACACACACAGATTATCCGTAGCAATGCTGAGGAGCCCATCCAGGCAGTGATTGTCAGGATCTGTTTTGCTTTCGGTTACATCAGCCCAGCCCTGAAGCTCTTTGTGCTGTGTCTGTGCCCTTTGTGCAGTGTCCACCCACCGCCCACCGCCGTGAGCAATGCCACAAAGAGCCTAGAAATGTGTGTCCATAGCATGAACAATACCAGGACAACCTCATAAGACAGTACACTAATACCTGTCTGAGTTTGTTCTGACTTTGGCCAGGAAGGAAGCTGGAACCCAGCAGGACTCTCTTCCTCCTTGCAGGCTTTACACTAAAAGAAACAATATGGAGGGGAAAATTAAAAAAAAAAAAAAAAAAAATTAAAAAAAATTAATTCTCTTGGATTTTCTTCAGGCAAAACATCTGAAAAGGGTAGCTTTAGAAAAGAAAAAAGAATTAGTTATTAGCTCTCTGTTTAGCTTTACCCTTTCCCAGATGTTGTTTCCCTAGGGAATCCTAGCAGACAGACCACAGCTCATCACAGCTGGCATCTGAACAGCGCTGTGCAGCTAATAATGATTCACAACCGCTGCACCCAATCTCGCTGGCATTTACCTCCATTAGGACAGAGCACAAATGTGCTCGCAATTAGACAGGAAGGAAGAATGTAACAGAAATGTTGCTTCTTTTTAAACAAGTAAGTGTAATTTTTCATGTCGACTTGGGGCTGTGCCCACAAGTAATTTGCTTTTGTCAAATGGAACATGAAAACCACGCACCCAGTCCTGCAAATGATTACTCATGAGTGTAGCCTTTGCTAGCACAAACGCTGGCACCGGAGTCAATAGCAGTCTAGTGTGGGTAAGGATTACTCGTATGAGGAAGGGCTTTCAAGATTGGCCCCCAGAGATGTATGTGAGTACTCCTTCATGGGACATAAGCTTCAGGGAGCTCAAAATAGGTTAATTCCATGCCTGATTCATTCCATGGACCATTTAACGAGAGCCTCTGGAATTGTGCAGTCAGTAATGAACTGCCAAGAACTAAAAGTAATCACTGCTGCAATTATTAAAATTTACACTTGAATTCTGTTACCTTTGCAGCCGATATGGGTCTTGAATTAAGTGGCCCAGAAATCCAAGGACTTCTCACAAACAGTTCTGCAACCCTTGCAAAACCACCATTCTTATACTTGCTTATTGACAGAGCTGCTGCTGCTGCACAAAAGTGCTGTTAACATTTGTTTGTTTTCTCACATTTTTAAGATCATGGAAATATACCAAAAGACTGCTCTATCAGAGCTAATTCTGGGGTGGTAGATCATGTAGATACTTTTTTTCTGATCATTTCTCCTGACCTGACAACAACCTCATATTTTTCCTTAGGGGATTCAATGCACTGCTGTAAGATTTGTGTGTTCTTACTGTGTGCCTAAGCCATGTAAGGTGTGGACACATCCTCTCTGGGCAGTCCTGTGTTTCCATTGCCAATCAGAGAAACCTGAAGCAGTTTCACTTCGCAAAGTGCTGAGCTTATTGGCCCTGGTCCAGCAAAGCACTTGAGTACAGGCTTAAGTTTGAGCACATGCATCTCATTGGAGCTGATGAGACTACTCATCAGATGCTTTTAGATCAGCTGAGCTTGATGGGTTTCACCCTAGAATACTTTAAAACCTAAAGGAAAAAAAAAACCCACAGGCTCTGCCTGTAGTATTAGAAATGGGTGCACTGTCAAAATAGCAGCAAATGGGTGTAGCTGGTGACTGCTCTTAAGTGTAGGCCACCACCTCAACTTCACTTCTTACAAAACTCTGGAATAAATAACCAAATTATCTGTTTCTGCAGTCTGGGCAGCAAGCAGCAGCACAAGAAGGAGTCTGTGCACCTCCATCAGGAACAGCTGATTCTCAGTAGCTCCACAGGAGATGCTCTGGGGATGGCACTGCCTTACAAACAGAATGTGAGTCAACAGTGTTCAACTACTGCAAAAAAAAGCAAACATGTCTCACTGAGTTTTATAAATAAGAGTATTATATAGGGAGACAGCTGAAGTGATCTTTCCTTTTCCCTTGCCACTGAAAAGTCTCTGATGGAGCAGCGTAGCTGTTTTTGGGCATCTTGGCATAGGAGTTTAACCCAGCTGGAGACCATACAGAGCAAAATGATGAAAATTGTAAAACCTTTGAAAAAAACTGACCTGGGAGGAAAGGCTGGAAAGACTTGAGGTAAGTTTTGTAGGAGGGAGTTTGAAGGGAATTCTGCTACTCAAGTACAGGACAGAAGGAGCCAGGACAAGAATTTAAATAGCAACATGGAAGATTCAGATTAGACATTGGACTAGAGGAGATGATGGTACCCTATAATCAGATGGCTTTTGGGGCAGGTTGGATAAACACCTGCCAAGGATGCTCTAAGTAGCCTTGGGACTGAATGTGTGACAGAGAAAGATTGGAGGTTCCTTAATGCAATTAATATGTCAGCTCTTGTGTCTGTATCTCATTCTCAGGGTGTCACACTTGCAGCCTTTTACAGGACAAGGATTTCAGGCCCCAGACCTGTGTGTGCATGTGTGTGCGTGCGCATGTGTGTGTGTGCACATGTGTTTGTGCGCATGTGTGCGTGTGTGTGGGTGCCTGTGTGCATCTGTGTGCACCTGTGAGCATGTGTGTGTGTGTGTGTATCCGTGTTTGTCTTAGTGTGTGTGTGCATGTGTGTGTGCATGCCTGCACACATGTGGGTCGCCGTGTGCACATGTGTGTGCCCATGTGCGTGTGTGTGCCTGTGTGCGCGCGTGTGTGCGTGCACGCACGTGTGTGTGTACACATGTGGGTCCCTGTGTGTGCATGTGTGTTTGTGTGTGCGCGTGTGTTTTAAGAGATGTTCTGGAGGTTTAGGAGCACATTGCTAAGAGTTTTAATGTAGCCAGAGATGGTACTGATAGACATGGAGTTTGGCTTGCCCATAGTTCAGTTGTTTGCTACAGCTGGCAGCCTGTCCTTACGCCAGTTCTTCTTATCTCTTCCAGGGTGCCCTCAGCTTTTTGCAAATTCCAGTTACCCCATACAAGCCTGCTGTAAAAGTTGCATCTCCACTCCTCTGGGCTACTTTTCTCAGGATTATTAGAGATCTCTCATTACTTCATTGTCGACAGGGCTTGAAAGCAGAAAACCCTTTGGCATGAACTTGTGCTGAGCTCCTGCCATCAGCTGAGCTCCAATAACTTGGCATAACCTCCACCATTATACATCTGGGTCCCAGACTAGCTCTGGCCAAAGGCAAAAATAAAAAAGATAGAAAATCTTTCCCATTCTTCAAAGACAAGATGATAAAGACTGCTACATCCATGGCACTGTAAAACTCGAGCTAGGCTGTTTGGTGAGTTGGAACTGGTATTTCTAGGCATGGGGCACAAAAATGAGTGTATCATTCTGCCTTTGTGCACAGGTAGCTGCTGAAGGTGGACTTCCCTTTGGATCCTGGCTGAAGCCTCTTCAGAAAGGAGACAATGTTTGTGGGTTCTGTTGTTCTGTTTTCCTTCCTGGATGAGATGAGTTCTGTCCACAGAGTCCAGCCACTCTATTAATAAAAAATAACTGGGAAAGTTATTAAAAAGATAAGAGAAAACAAACCCTCTTTTTTTTAAAGCTATGAGCATGTGGGTCTTAGATAAAAGTTGTCCAATAATTTGAGAGGACTCCAAAGCAGAATTGTTGTAAACAGCATAAGACCTTCATTCTTGACATAGGTAGGATGAGTGGCTCTTCCACCATCAGAGCTGTTTCCATCAGTGAAGTGGTGAAAAGATGACCATTTTTTCTCTCATTGACTTGCTCTGGTTCAACACCAGACTCTTCACACTTGAATAACTGTCAGGTGCTTTAGTCAGTGCCTTATTCCTAACCAGATTATTTTATTGTCTTGGTTTTTAAATTATTTTTATCTTTTTTAGTTTGGATTTTGCCCTGTGGGGTTTTTATTTGTACCCACACCTCCTCTAATTCATACATTCAATGTGTCTCTTGACTATAGATACAGAACAAGTCCCTCATTGCTGCCACAATTCCTTATTTACTTCCCAGGCTTTGTGATGAGAGTGCCCTGCAGTACCTTGTCTATGAAAACAAATAGTGTGAGGGCTTCTGTTTTATTCTTTTTCTGTTGCTACAAGACAGGATTTAAACACCTTGTGACTGTCTCCTGACTGACATAAGAAATGCAGTATCTTTAATACACAAACTTAATGGGAAAAAAATTGTCATTTCCCCTGTAAGAAGCTCTGCTCTTCCTTGCATATTTGGACAAGCATGTTCTATTTTTACCAGGTTGGTTGTGGAGGCTGTGTTCTGTACACTCAGTAGATTTCAGCAGGTGTGCATCTTCAGAGTGTACTTCAGGTAGTGTTTTTATTGTTAACATTAAAAGAAGCCTCTACGGTTAATAAGGAAATAACATCTATTGCATGTTACTAAGTGCAGCAGACAACAGGCACAGACAGGCATGATGTCTCCACTTATTTCTTACCTACTGAATCTACCTCATAACATCCCAATAAACTGTTACAACCAACTTCTGTGTATTCCAAGTCTAGCAGTATTAATCTCAGTGCGGTTTGTTGCATACAAGCGATACAGAGGGCTCAATCCAATTGAGCTGCTGATGTGCACTATGCAGGTTGGTCTTCAGATTGCCAACTTGGTGAGGACATTAGGAACACATTCTTTAACATAAAGTTAGTGGAACACTTGAATAGGTTGCCCTGGGAGATGTTTTGGGCCCCATTCCTGGAGGTGTTCAAGGCAAGGTTTCACAGGGCTCCAGGCAACCTGATCTGGTTGAGGATGCCCCTGATGACTGCAGAGGGGGTTGGACTGGATGAGCTTTGGAGGTCCCTTCCAACCATTCTGTGATCCTGTGAACCCAGAGACCAGGGCTGTTTGATTTTGGATTTCTGATGGGGTATTACCTGGTAGAAGTGATATTAATGAACTAGTTTTTAAGCTACTTGACACGAAACTTAGGAAAGTGATTGTGCCACTGTACTCAGCCCTGGCAAGGTCACAGCTTGAATACTGGGTTTAGTTCAGGGCACCACAGTATAGGAAAGACATTGAGGTCCTGGAGGGTGTCCAGAGGAGAGGAACAAGGCTGTTGAGGGATTTGGAGCACATCATATGAGGAGTGGTGGAGGGAGCTGGGGTTTGTTTAGTCTGGAGAAGAGAAGGCTGAGGGGAGATCGTACTGCTCCCTACAACTAGCCAAAAGGAGGTTGGACTGGAGCTGGTGTCTCTCTTCCCAAGCAGCAAGCAATAGGATGAGAGGAACTGGATTTGAATTGTGCCAGAGTTAAAACTTCTTTACTGAGAGAGTGGTGAGGCATTGGAATAGGTTGGTCAGAGAAGTGGTGAAGTCAGCATCCCTGGAGGTGTTCAAGAAGTGTGTAGATGTGGAGCTTTGGTGGTCATGGTAGTTGGGTTACAGTTGGACTTGATGATCTTGAAGGTTTCTTTCCAGCCTTAGTGGTTCTATGATTTTCAATTGATGTGAAAATGAAGAAACCAAAGTGTTGCAGTTGACTGAGCAAAGAAAAAGGGTTTTGTTTTGTTTTGTTTTTTCACATTGATTCCAGGAATTTTAAAATTCCTTTCTTCAACTGGAGAAGAGATGTTGACAGTGTAATATTTTATTTTTTTACATTATGTGTCACAGGAAATTATTTTAATTGTTGCTTCCACAGAAAATATTTCTGGCAACACACACTTTCCTGTGAAATAGACTTGATGTTACTGTGACCCTACAGTTTTCATTTTGCATAAGGATTCAGGAACTTTACTAGCTGTGACATGAACTTGTGAAAATGAAATTCTAAAACACAGCTCCTAATCGTTTCTCTCAAGTTAATTTCAAGTTATGCTCTGCTTCTTAACATTCAGAATTTGAAATTCAGCCTGTCAGCTCCTAGATTAACCAATCAACAAAGACACAGAAAACACACGACCTGTGAAAGCAACAAATTAAATCTGGATCTCAGATTTGAAATATTGGGTGTTCTCAGAGTTTCTAGCAGTCTATAAGGAAGAATAATTCATAAAGCAATCTATAAATAATGCAAATGCTGAATCCATTTGAGATTGTCTTGGTTGACGTACAAACATTTAATGATCACAAGTGGTAGTGCAGTGAAAAATGTGTTGTGCTTCCGTATCTATATAATTTGGCTGCCCTACAAGTTGTTCCCTGCCCTCCCCCCTGGCTGCTGTCTTCCATAATGCTGCATTCTGCACAGCTATAATACTGCTGTTGGAATTGTGCCCTTGACAGCAAGACTGACCCTGAGCAGCAGGTGAAAATCTGATTGTTAACAATCCGACCCCTAGTATTTATAATTGCAGCAAAGATACTCTCTTAAACACATATAAAATACCTTGGGAGATGCTGCTCTCTTAAAACCTGATCAAGCAAGCTAGTAATTCTGTACCTGCACATAAAGCTCCTGAGAGTTAACATTTCCAGCCATTTTTAAAGCTTCCCTCCAACTTACTGTCTGTGCACCTCATTTCTAAATTAATTAAGTCTCAGAATTATACTCAACATCTGATATTACATTAAACACATCCAGCTACTGCCTAGGTCAAGACCGAGTCAGATACAGCTCGCTCACTCTCAGGTCCTGAACAATTTGCCTCAGATTAAATTCTCAGCTTAAATAAAAAAGGAGACCAGGATCTGAGTTTTCTGGGTGTTGCCAGTTTAGATGGAAGAAGCTGATAACAGGTCAAATCCCTAAAAGGACACCAAAGGAAAAGCCAAAAACCTGGAGCTCCCGATGAGGGAAGGAGCGCAGACATCAGCAGTGTATTTTATCACTGGCGAGGAGGTGCTGCTAGCTGAACGGTGTTAGGCAAGTGACAAAGGGAGTCTGCTGATGAGGGTACATGGGCAAACAAAGGACAAAGAGGAGTAAGGGATTTTGTTCCGGAGACAGCTTTTGTAGGGCAAATTAGTCATAACCCACATCTCTAATTTCTTCAGGAGCATGCCTAGCCAGGTTTCCCTCCAAGAGAAGCAATCATTGCTTGGGAGCACTGCTGTGAGATACACGGGGCTGCTGTCCTCTCCAGCAGTCCCACATGCATCTCACTGCCCCAGATGCTCTTCCTGACATGATGCCGCAGGTGGAGGTGCCCTGAGGTTTGGCCACCACAGCCTGGGTGAGCCCTTGGGCTCCAGGCTCCACCCTGGCTCGGGAAGATAAAGGCCCTCACTGAGCTGTCAGTGAAAATCTTTTTTTTCCTCCCAACTGACAAATATTCTTGTCTTCTCCAGTGCCACGTGATGAGACAGTAGTAAGCAACTGTGCTTCAGACCAGATGAAGGCACAACCATTCATGATTTTCCATTTTTTTGCCACATTAATTTGGGG
>WBNM01033073.1:3863-21444 GCA_013399055.1 Ramphastos sulfuratus | reverse complement strand
GGGGGGGGGGGGTGTGAGGAGGAGGGGAAGTAGGGTAGAGAAAAGGCTTTGAATCCAGACAGACATGTGTGCTTTAAATTATGTTTTGTGAATTGAAGCAAGGCAGATGCTTCCAACGAGCACACATTTTGCTACTGTTTGCAAAGCAGACACACACTGGCACATGGTTGTAGGACATGAATTATACTTCTGTGCTTCTGATTTGTAACCACACCTGTATACCCTTAGAAATGCTAATAGAAAAAATATGAATTTAGACACAAAGGAGAATCTAATAAGAGGAACATTTGAATGGGTAAGGAAATGTCTCTCCCCCCATACCCTCCCCCCCCCCCAAGTCATTAGGACTGGAGGAACATGCTTATAGTAATTAGGTAAGATTGATTTAGAGGCCGAACACCACCCACAATTTGTGTAGTCTGGGGTCAGGCAGGCAGCTGCAGAAACCGCTCAGCTAATTATGAGAATTCACTGTTCGTTAATAGAATCTCTCTCCACAAACAGCAGCTGTGTGTTTGCTCACGCAGATTATTAATTCTGGCCTTGCCTCAGCTGCAAGTTTCTGCTGCGTCGAAAGGAATCCTCTGATAGAAGTGTCAGTTATCACCCAAGCAATGCCAGGGGAGAAAGGAAAAGCAGAAAGAAAGGAGAATATCTTCTGATCACAGGTGGATCAAGATTTTTTTTTTTTTTTTTTTCCAGATACCTTCCTTTTCTGCCTCTTACTCCCAAACAATTAAATGCCAATTTTGGAACTCATTAATCTGTAGGCAACCTGGCGAGATCTAATTTATACCTGTCAGGAGCAATGGGCAGCAGCTAATAGGAAAATAATTGCGATATAAGTCTGTTTTCTCACTTGCTAGTATGTTTGCTTTTAGTGACAAACCTTTGACTCTGCAGCATCAGAACATTACAAAAGGTATTGTCTGCATCAGCTAGGTGCATTCTCCTTTTACTGACGTGCTTAGGAGGGGAAAAAAAAACCACAACACTGAAACAGTGCATTTTTCTTTAAAAAAACAGCAGAAGAGACTTCTGCAATGTGGCATATGATCATCTGCAGATACCAACTTCAGTGTCTTACCAAATGAGAAAATGAGGTCAGCTTTCTACCATATCTCACTGTGCAGATAGATACAAAATATGCATATAAATCATTAAGATCTGAGTAAATCTTGGCTCAGACAAAGTAAATGCTGCAGCCCATACACGTGTCATTAAAGGCAGTGATGCTTCCTAGGGTCTTCAATTTGGTAACTACACAGAACATTAAAGCTGTTTTGGAGAGCTGCATTTTCTCTCTGTGTTTCACCAGTGCCAGAGGACGAACTCTCTGCTCTTCAGGTGGAGTAGCATCCTGCAAAATTCAAAAACATTCTCAGGAATGTTGACATATCTGTGAACAGAAGGTTCCTGTTGTGAAAGAGAAAACATCCATATTGTGCATTTGGATGGAGACGTGTGGGAGGTATGCAAAATATACCCATCTGCACAAGTAAAGGGGAGTAAGAGCCCCATCTTCACCTTACGCTGCCTTATGAGATGGGTTCAGGTCACCTTGGCTTAGGCCATTTGTCTCATCCAGCATTCTGAGGTTTGTCTTTGCAACACTGAGGAGCTTAATGGCAAGTGAGCATCAGGGTGACAAAATACAGTCTGTGAATCTGTGAGCACCTCTCCTCTGAAGACAGGCTGAAACAATCGGGGCTGTTCAGCCTGGGGCAGCCGCGCAGCTCTGGGGAGACCTTAGAGCTGCATTTCCTGAGATTCTGAGATTTGTCTTTGCGACACCGAGGTGTGCAGCTTAATGGCAAGTGAGCATCAGGGTAGCAAAATACAGTCTGTGAATCTGTGAGCACCTCTCCTCTGAAGACAGGCTGAAACAATTGGGGCTGTTCAGCCTGGGGTGCCCACACAGCTCTGGGGAGACCTTAGAGCTGCATTTTTGTATCCAAAGGGGACCAACAGGAAGGATGAGAAGGGCTGTTTATAAAGGGCCTGCGGGGATAGGACGAGGAGCAATGGTTTGAAACTGGAGCAGGGGAGATTTAGTTTGGATATCAGGAGGAAGCTCTGCACAATGGAAGTGGTGGAGTACTAGAACACGCTGCCCAAGGGATGTGGTCGAGGTGTCACCCTTGGAGACATTCAAGATCAGACTGGATGTGTCCCTCTGCAGCCTGCTGTAGCTGAAGGTGTCCCCTCTGGCTGAAGGGGAGTTGATCTTTGAGAGCCTCTTCCAACCCTATGTAATCTGTGAACCTGTGAACCGA
Source organism: Ramphastos sulfuratus (assembly GCA_013399055.1). Taxonomy (NCBI): domain Eukaryota; kingdom Metazoa; phylum Chordata; class Aves; order Piciformes; family Ramphastidae; genus Ramphastos; species Ramphastos sulfuratus. The sequence continues at coordinate 19,168 of WBNM01033073.1, read as the reverse complement.
AGCAATGCTTTAGTAAAGGTTGTATTGTAATAAATGCAGCACACTGCTGCCCATTGGAAAATTAAACTGCTGGGCTGGCAGTAGGCAAATCAAATCCAGTGATCTCCAGTGTATCTCTTTTCTTCAACACTGCAACAAATTTGCTCCAAATAAGAACTTGGTCTGATAGCTTTTTGGCTTTGAATGTTGGTATTCAGGACAGCACAGGTCAGTGGACAGTGATGACATGGTACAAATCTCTCCTTAAAAATGCTTTTGGGGAAAAGGAAAAAAAAAAAAAAAGTCTTTTTCCTGCTAAAGTGAAATAGAAAAAAATCATCTGTGGAAACAGTTTGTGTTTTGTTGATGTTGTTTGGTGGTGGTTTGTTTGTTTTTTCACTAAAATTAATATTTCAGTCTTTGATTTTGGTTTGGATTTTTTTTTTAGAATCCCACAAAGTTCCTATGAAAGCAAACAGAAATGTTCACCTTCTTTGATCTTTTTTTTTCCACAAAGGAAAACATCCTGATGTGTCCAGCTTTGTCTTCCTGAATCCTGAATTTTTCAGACGCAGATGCAGCCTGCTAAATTGGCAGCCGAATTATTCCAACTTCCACCCAAATCCCTAATGTAAGTATTTCATTGTAAGTCTTGCAGTTACATGAAGGCAATTGCACAAGGAAATGCCAAATCTTTCCAGACATCTTGAGCATCTGTACAAATCTGGTCCTTATTAGCAAAGGCCTATTAACAGAGGAGGCTACAATAACTTTTTCACTCCAAATGACCTTGTCCTATTATTCAGCTTGTACCAGCTTGCATGCTTAAACTGTTCTTTCTTGCCTTGCAAAGTACAAGGTACTGATACCCCATTAATAGCAATGAGGCATCAATCCTATGAAAGACAAACTGTAATTAATTTTCGGCAGCACTTACATGCATCAGTGTGATTACAGTTGGTAAGGATTCAGGGATCAGTAATGACCACTCTGAACTTGTGAAAGTAATTTGTGTGAGTAAAAGAAGAGCTGTGATAGATTTAAATGCATTTTCTATTACTGAATGTTTGTCATTCATGCTACACATCCCAGAAGACTTTAAAAGATTTGCTACCAAAGCTGTCTGTATAGCAAAAGGTCATGAAATCATTGGGTTGAGTTCTTAAGGCCTATAGTGATAGGATGTGGAGTAGTGGTTTGAAATTACAGAAGAGTAGATTTAGACTGGATGTTAGGAACAAATTCTTTGCCATGAGGGTGGTGGAACACCGGAACAGGTCACTCAGAGAGATGGTTGAGGCACCTTCCCTGGAGATATTCAAGCTCAGGCTTGACAAGGCTCTAAGCAACCTGATTTAGTGGAGGCTGTCCCTGCTCGTTGCAGGGGGTTGGACTAGACTACCTTTGGAGGTCCCTTCCAACCCAAACCATTCTGGTTCTCCAGCCACAAACTGCTCCTGAGTAGAGAGAGATGAGCCTGCTGTTATTGGTCATACACAGCTTAGTGTCCAGGGCCAGTTTCATTTGGTGCCATGGGAATCTAAACTCTGACATGGTTGCCATCACTCTCAGACACACTGATCCCTCTTTATGGGATACCCTCACACTACACAACCAGAACCATAAACACTTACTGAGCCTATTGGAGATCAGCCAAAAGGATGGGTCTGCTCTGTCTCTTTCATACACTGTCTTTCCCTTTTCAAACTTTCTTTTCTGCCACAGCTTTCACTGATGAGCTTGTGGCTTCACGTGAAAAACTTCCACCCCAGGGACAAGATAGGCTGGGAGGTGGGATCTAATGCTGGGTGAAGCACCCCCTCTCAACCTCCACTTTCCTGCAAACACAAAGGTAGCTTATTGTTGCCAGGAGACGCCTGCAGTCAGAGACCACAGCACACTGCTGATGTCCCAGTTGCTGGCATGGTCCCCAATGTGACTTTGGTTCAAGCCAGTGGGGACTTTCCCCACAAAGTATACCTTGCTATCAGAGACTGTGGGGACAAGTATGCATTTCCAACATTCAGATGTCTCTCTTCCAGAGCATAGACTTGCAGTGATTTGCAGGATAGCCTAGCTTCCCTTCCTTTCTTTCTCCTTGCAGAATTTCCATGCTGCTCTCCCTATTCCTGTGTTTGAGTCCATCTTGCTAACAAATTAAACAACACCTTGCTTTCCTACACGTGGTCAAACAGCTCAATCTACAGCACTATTTGGCAGTTTAAGAAAGATTTCTAAGCAAGTGTTTACAGCCATAACATGGCAGAGTGGGAACAGTCTCAAACTGTTTTGAAGAGGGTGCAGGCAGCCAATAGTTCCTCTTTCAGCTCACATATCTATGACTTACAAGTAAAAAGGTTAACAGCTTCTTTTTCTACAGCCCTGAAATGTTCCAACAGCATATTCACCGAGGTTTGTCATCTTCACTCCCACTTAGATGGTTGGGGATTTGAAGTGGCTGCTATTGCATGATTTGCAGGGTTTGAGCCAACTTCCAGGCACTGAAATATCTGTCTGTGCCAGTACTTACTATTTATCACCAATACACAGCTTAAAATGTACCTGAACTATTTTTCCCTATAAGAACTTACATAAACAAGTCCAAGGACATATCATACTTTAAACTGCAAATATGTATATATATATATATACACATATAAAAAATATTTATATTTTTTCTTATTTATATATTATACATACATATATACACACACACACACATATATATATATATATAAATACTGATTAATTATGATGCTCTGGTTTTCCTATTATATCAATGTTTTTTTAGCAGGTGCTTAACCCAGAAAAGTTCTCAGCAAACCTCAGCCTTTCTGTCATTAATATGTTATGCAATTCTGCTATTCTGATATAATTCATTCCTACTGGAAGGGCATTGCAAAATAGAAGCTGTGTTTATCACTTCACCAAATAATCCTGAAATTCTGTTGCAGTACTGTTGCAACTTTGTCAAAGTTCCTCCTCTTGGTCTCATTTACACTTCCAAGTAGTTTTACTTGGTGCAAGCTTTCTAAGACCAACGTATGTTGTTTGTGCATCAGGTTGCCAAGCCCTTGGTACAATGGGAATAATTCCAAGATTATAATGATATCCCCTGAAATAAACTATTTAATATATTTATTGAAAAAGGAAGTAAAGGAACTCTTCTGGGTAATTGGCGTGCAGCAAGCCACAGCACCAGTTGTATATTCATTTTTCTCCAACGTATGCAATTATCCACTCAGCCTGTATCCATTAATATTATTTTTCTTCCTAAGCTGGAAGCATATAAAGCCATTAGAAAATAATCCAAAGAATTCTATTTGCTGAATAAATTTTAATTTGCATGGCACCAGGAATTTTTTTATTAATGGGAAATAAATTATTGCCATCTTATGGAAGGCGACAAGTTAATAGCTTTGTGAAAAGTAATGGAGAGAAAATGATCTTGAAAAGGTCAGGTCTCCTGTCACAATGTCTTTATGCACAATTAAAACAAGTCAAGAAAGTGGCTATATAATCAGGACCATGAATATGCATTATATCCTAATGAGAGTGTGAAGATGGAGATGGGTTAGTGCTAAAGTCATGGTGAGGTGGTGACATAAAAATGGTAATTTGTGATGTAGTATTTAACTGTGTGCTTCTGTTTCCTTTGGGAGAATTAACTCATTGCTACCTGGCTATTCATGATTTTACCTCTACCAGTACAGCAAGTGACAATAGACTTCTCTGCAGGAGCACATATACCCTGAGGATGTGACTTACCCTCATTTAGGGACTTACCCAACAGTTATGATTGCAAATCACAAAATATCTCCCTGATATCACTGCAAGAAAAACTCCTGAATGTTTGTTGTTGTTGTTGCATCTTTAATTACAGCATTTAAAAGACATTTTCACATCATGTAGTAGATTTGAGTTACCATGGCTCAATCTTTGTAGAAGTATTTTATGTCCTAAAATGCTCCCTCTGCTAGGAAGACACCCACTTCAAGGCAGAGCTATTGTAATTGTCCATGGCTCTGGCAACATCTGTGCATGGAGGAAGATGTTCTGCCCTTCCACGAGGAAGGTAATGCCTTTGTTTGTGACTACACCCCAGTTTCTCTTAGGAAGCCTGTTTTGAAGTATGCCTGACTAAAAATAAGCATCTAGAAGAAGAAATTACCTTCTTAAGCACTGAATTTCCTCCTGCTAATGGCTGTTTCAGTGGTCCCAGCGCTGTTAATGGGTGTTATTGAGTCATGGCAACTATTGTACATCGTAATTGAAAATCAGTATGAACATTCTGATTCAGTGGTCATTTAATAAAAGATAATGGTCACTGAACAATGATTCTGATTAGCTAATGGCAATTTAAAGGTTTATATCACCTCTCACAGTACAGCTTATTTGGATACTCTATTAGAAGTTACTCCCTAAGAGCTTGGTTTATGTTCAAAAATAGGAATAACTCGGGGGGGAAGCAGATGCAGCTGGCATCCTATAATGCTCTGTTTGGGTGGCAGAGTCAAATTCAGTCCTTGCTGATTAAATTTCCACGGATGTGCACTCAGCCTGTTGTTCTTCCCATGTATTGGCTTGCTCAGTCTGTACTTTCCTTGTTTATGCCTTGCTCCTTTGCCCATCATACTGTAGGTTTCCTACCTACATACTCATTGGATATTATAAACTAGAGTAGGATTGTGTGCTCTTGTGCTGAAAGGGTTGTCAGGAGTGAGCGTTTTATACTTTTGGCAGAAAATAGGATACATACACAATTTACATTTTCCTATCCTGTCTGATCACCAGGGATCCCTGGTCCAGGGATCTGGGGACCAGGCACTGGCACCCTGTAGTGATAGGATGAGAGGCAATGGCTTCAAACTAGAGAAAAAGAGATTTATATTGGATGTTAGGAACAAGTTCTTTACCATAAGGGTAGTGGAACACTGGAACAGGTTACCCAGGGAGGCAATTGTGGCTCCATGCCTGAAGATATTCAAGGTGAGGCTCAACAGGGTTTTGGGCAGCCTGACATAGTTGATGTCCCTGCTCAGTGCAGAGGAACTTGGACTAAATGACCTCTGGAGGTCCCTTCCAAACCAGACAATTGTATGATTCTATAATTCTTTAGCTCTGAGCAGGCTTCACCATCTCCCTGTTTCCAGCTCTCCCATCTGTAAGAAACCAGTTAGGATATCCCTTATCAGGAACAGCAACTTTCAGCTTAATTGTGGCCAGAGTAGATGGACTACAGCACTCACAATTACCTCCTACTACAAATAGGAGTTTCTTTTTCTGAGACCAGACCTGGCAGCATTTGTGGGTATTTAAAAACTGAAGCAGCAGGTGCAGGGCTGTAAACAAAGTACCTGTAGCACTGGCGGAGTTTGCCACTGAAGGCTCTCAGCAGGCATTTCACCATCCATAGAGCTATGTGGGATTTTTTTGGTTGGTTGGTTGGTTGTGTTTTTTTGGGGGGTTAGGGTTTTGTTTGATTGGTTTGGTTTGTTTTATGTTGCCCCATAACTATCTGGTTAGGCATAATCAGCGTAGTCCTAGCCCATGGCATGACCTGGTTGCAGTATTCAGGCTCTGAGGTTTCCAAACAGTCTCAGATGTGCTGTGAGGATGGAGAGCAGTGCTCCTACTGAAGGAAACAGGAATCTAGGAAACTAGTAAAAGTGCATGAACATGGAGAATGAGTGGAGTTTACCTGACTCAGCACCCTTCCGTAGCTCTGCAAAGTTATGAGGCTGGTCTCCAGGCTCAGAAGGGCCTTCCATAACATGTGTCTCCAAGGTATAACTTAGCTGCAGAAGTCCTTGAGAAAGTAAATTTTCAAGTTCTTGATCCTAACCATTTTACCCAGGCCTGGAAGTAAGGTAGCCACAGTTAGAGAGCAGGTTTTATTAATTTGGGCAAATTGTTGACCCAGGCTGGTGCAGATGCAGTTACACAGACACTGGGGGGGGGCTCAACACACCATGCACACAAACATCCTGCTCCTAGCTTGGCAAGGGCAGCCAGTAGGAATGCCTCCATCTCTCTTTCTAGATAGACCCCTTCTATATTGTTCCTTGGCTTCAGCTTGGTTTGCTGGTGTGTTTGGGGGAGGCAGACAGGGAGTAATGGCTGCTTATGTTGCCAGCCCCTGCCTCCCTCTATTAGGGCAGAGCAAAGCATTCATTGGGTCTCAGCCACATTATCCCAGCTTGAAAACCAAGGCAGTACCCTGGGGTTTCAGGGACGGGTTTTTTGAACATCAGCCAGTCACTTCAGCAATGGGCTCAAGCTTGCTTGAAGATGTCTCCACTATGTGATGTGTCATGTCATAGTGTTGATGAAGGTCAGCTGCATTTCTCATCTCCTACTGCCTTTGTACATTTGGTTTATGTGCTGCTGAAATATTTGGATGGTGTTTCCAGGCACCTCAGTTTCACTGCGGGGAAGCAGAAGTCTCACCAAGTAATGAAGGTGGGGAGGAATCATCTGCATTATTCACACTGCTGGTTTTGAAATTAGCTATGATGACTCAGGGGGGAAAAAATATCCAATTGTTCAAATGGATAATTCAAGGAGGACTTTCAGTTTTGGCACAGTTCAAGTAGGGAAAAAAGAGGAGAATATTAGACGTACACGGAATGCCACAAAACAGACCTTATTTCTTTGCAGTTATGATGGTTGCCCCACAGATTAAATCTCATTTTTAATTCTAGCCACCCTAACTAGAAAGACAGAAAGGATCCAGAGGTGATCAGTGAATATCTCTAGGATGGTGAAGTTTTTATAAGTATTAGGGTGGTTTGTTCTTGCTACTGCGGGTGGTAGGAACAACAGCAACATGCTTAAGAACTGCAGCCATGCCTCAGGACCCTAAGCTTAGGCAGCACTGTACAAACACTCATTTCTGAGTAGACTTGTACAAAAAAGGTTATGAGCTAGGCAGGGAAAATGAATGGATTATAAAAGACACATATAAAATCCTTTGAAGAGTGAATTGGAAAGTAAATTAGAATGTCATCTTATCAAAAATGAGAAAAGGGCTAAAAAAGTTTTAGAGATAAAGCATTCAGGCTAAAACAAAAAGATATGATTTATGCAGTATGTGCTGACCTTGTGGAACTTGCGGCCTCAAGATATTGTTTATGTGAAAAGCTTAATGGGATTTTTAAAATTAAGATTAAACCTCCATAAAGGTAAAAAGGAAGATGTGTGTCCCTCGAATGGCTTAAAGCGCATCACAAAAGGGCTTCCTATTAGAGTACCCTTCACAAAACTTCGTGCCAGTAACCACTGCCAGGAGAAACAGCCAGTAGGAGCTGTGATTGTGAGCTGTTTCATAGTGTCAGCATCAATGTTGCTGTACAAATAACTGGGCCTCATTCCCTGCTTTCTCTTTTCCTTTGCCAGCAGCCCCTCCTTGACTTTCCCAGCACATCATTTTCCCCAGTGATGTAGTTAAATTTTGAGAATGCAGATGAGGAGTATAGAGTGACCTGATAATAGAGAGCAGCTAGAAATCAGGAGAAGGCTGAGAGCCAGCTATCTTGAAATAACAGCTCATCCTACCTCCTTTTCATTGAACTTCTGACATACTGCCCTGCAATTTCTAGTATTGTTTTTGTCCCATCTGCTGTACTTAAGCCATGTCTTTCCCCCCTTGACGAATGCTTTTCTTGTGTTGTTTCTAAGACTCCTTTCTTTCAAGGTGAACGTGTACCAGTCAGGCACAGTCAGAGATAACAAAGCGCTATAGAGAAATCTCAAGAAAATATTGTTATTAACAGGGGATCCTTTCCATGGGTTTCAGCTGTCAAGAATGATAACATCCCTCTGTAATACAAGCTTAGATTTTCTTTTGCTGTGCAGTAAGGCAAAAGCTACGTTTATTTCAGACTAATAAACAGCTTAGATTTTTAGTACTTGCTAAAAAAATTGTTAATGTGCTCATTTTTTTTCTAGTCTTGAAGTCTTGAGAAATGCCTGCTGAAAGGACTTAAAAGCTAGCATGCACAAGCTAAAAATGAGAGTGTGTCCGTGTGTATGTATGCACACATGTGTATGTGCAAGTGTATGTGCATGTATATGTGCATGAGTGTGCATGTGTACGTGTATGTGCATGTGTATGTGTATGTGCATGTGTATGTTTATGTGTATGTATATGTGCATGTGCATGTGTCAGAGCATGTGAGAGTCTGTGTATGCAAATATAAATTTCCAGTTTCTGGCTCTTTGTGAGGAACTAATTCAGTCTAATAGATGAAGTGTTTGAAATCTGAAAACAATGTTTTGATGGTCAGAGCAGCAAAAGGGGAAGGTGTTAAATATGCCTTATTAGCATTTTATGGAGAAAAAGAAATTCAGAATCCTCCTGAGACCAATAGAGAGAGGGGGGAAATACAGTACACATGTAAATTAACAGACAGCAATCCTTGTACCTAAGGAAATATCCGCAGGACATCTTAAATCATCTAGAATTTGGGTATACTCATTAACCCATGGGAGTTAACCATCTGGCAAGTAGAATACAATGCCCTAACTAGTGTTGTTGTGTTGTTGTTTTATAAATCAGGCACTGCTTGCTGAAAGTATGTAGTCATTAGCATCACATCCACTGCCAGATCACAACACACAAAATTTATACCTAGCACAAATAAAGAAGTGGTCCTCAAAGCGTTATTACAGGGTCCATAGCTTTGAAAGAAGGTGTGATATGGTTAAGTAAATTCCTGTAGATTTCTCCTTTTCTAAAGTATTCACAACCTTTCCCAGCACACACGCACGGGTTTGTATCCAAGATAAAAATACACAAACACAAACCAAACCCAAATGTCTTCTCTTTCTAGATTGTGTTTTGACTGGAGATTAATCATACATTAAACACACTTAAATTAGCTCAGCTTCAATGCATCCTCCTGAACAAGGTTTGTTGACACTTGTGAGCAGCTGAAAAACAACTCAGGCTCTAGAATAGGATGCAGGAGATCAATCCAGGCAGATGAATAACTAAAATAAGGGGAAAGCATAGATCTGAACAATGCACAGTAAGCATAAGAAACCAATCACCAGAAACAAAGGGAAAAGCTGAACACAAAAAGTTATACTGTGAAGAAAAGGAGAACTTTGTCCTAAGGGGACTGGACACAGTAGCCCTGTGACTAGAATTTCATTCCTGACACTGTCTGTAGTCTTGATTGGATTAAATTTACTTTTAAAGACTTATCCAATTTTCCCTTTCCCTATTTCCTTTCCCTTGTGATGTTGCCACTCTATTAATAGCCTCCCCAGTGAGATCCTAGGGCAAGAAGTGAAGAAAAATATTGAGCTAGATCCTCATTGGTATAAATTAATATGATTCTACTGACCTCAAGTTATTCCACTAGAGTATCCCAGTATATCTAATTATAAAGAGAGGTTAACTTTAACCAAGCAGCAAATATTCCGAATTGGAATTGGTCCAGGATGTGAAAGCTCCATGGCAGTTAAAATTTATCTTGTAAAATAAAAAAAAAAAAAAATCCCATTTTATCTGAAAAGCTTCACATTCAGTAGGAATATCTGTTAGAGCACAATGCAAGGACACCTCTTTATTATTTACTGAGATAATAGATGCACCTGGGAAAATCCTGAGAACTTTCTGGTCGCGTGTTGCTCCAACATCCCCCCCTTTTGCACGGTTAATGTGGAGCTTGCAGGCTTCTCACAAAAGTGATTAGAAGCAAACCAGTGCAAACTGTCTGATGCTGTGAAGTGTGACTTTTCATAGCAGGCAACTCGCCTGTTACAAAGCTATGGACTTGCCAATAAGATCCTTGCTCCGAACTGCACTTGGTAGAAATCTCACTTCCCATATGTCAAAGCTGCAATGACTTCATCCCACAAAGAGCTCACTTAGATGCTTTACTTGTTTCATAAATGCAGTTTTATGGACTCTCTGTACTGTTTGACACTAAGATCTCCAACGTCTAAAACACTCAGATGATCATCTAAAGGAGCATGTTGGAGTTCATCACTTTTCAGAAGTATTTATTGTAAGCTCTTAGGAGGAGAATTAAAAATGGTAGTGGAGCTGACTGGGCTTTGAAGATTTCTCACTAATCTTTGTGTAAAGAAGAGTCTCATAATATTCACTGCCTCACAAATATCAGTTGCCTGTTCTTATTTTAATCCATTAAATGTAGGTTTGAGAAGACAAATAGAATAAATAAACTGGAAAATCACTTTTCCAGTGAGTCTATAAAATTAAAATCATTACAGTGTAAAACTGTTCTCAGGAAAATAGGTCCTTGGATTATAATATCATAAAATACCAAATGCATTCTGCCTTGCTCAAAATAAAAGGTATGAGACTCCCCTGAGTTTTCTGATCTATCCAAAGCCTCATCCAATTTCCAGAGTATTACAACCTGGATGTTTTTGGGTGCCATCACTCTTCTTACATCACTGCATAACTGTTTGTAGTTTAACTGACATACTTCTCTGTAAGGAAAGATTGTATGCCTGCTTCATCTCAGCACTGAGGAGATGCTGATCCTACAAGCTGTGGTTTCTAGAGCAAACACTGAGTAGGAACCACAGCAGGCTGTGATGAATGCAGCAGGGCATCCTTCAGCTAGGAATGCAGAGCATGGCACAGCTAATGGTAAAAATAAATGCCACTGGTCAAGATCATCACTGCCTCTCAGCTTGTAGCTGTGGTTTGACTGATTTAATTTATTTAAAGGGTTTGTTATGTCCATGGATAAATAAAATCAGCTTACAGCAGGTACCAGTTCTGTAATCTGTGCAATTAAGTGTATGCACTAAAGAGTGGCAGAAATGAAGCCACCTGAAGCCGCCGAGGAATAGAGCATGTCAAGTAAATGTACGAAGAAGGCTAAGTAAAAGGTTTTATAGAAATCTCCTTTAAACCCACCAGGACCAAGAATTCTCCCTTGGGGTAGATTTTAAATTAGTTCATCTTTTCTGTTTTTCTCTCCTAACTGCAGGGAGATTCAAGAAACCTTCCATCTCCCATGCAGATGACTGAGAGAAGTGGAGAGAATAGAGAAATGTCTGTTCATCTGCGCATAATGCCTGGCTCTAATTTTCTATATAACTGCTCATAGCATTTCTGAACTATTAAGTTTAATAAGGTCTCATGGGTCTGTATGTGTGTGAATGTTTTACCCCACAGAGCTCCACTAACTGCTATTATGACTGTAGGCTTATACCAAGAAATCAGCAACCAAACACATAACCTCCTCGTCTCATCCTCCCTACTGGTACAGGCACTACCTAGTAAAAGTGATGGATATCTGCATTTTATGGATTATGAGTGAGCTTGCAATGGTCTGTAAAGTGGCTCCTTGAGGCAAGGAGAGGGGTCTCTAAGTCTATTATGTTTTCCTAATCTTCTACCTTCACTCTCAAGATCAATCCATTTGCTGTAGCACTCCTAAGAATGGCAGGAAGATGGGGCCCCAGATAAAAGTCTTTTCAGAAGCTTATCAAAAGCTGAGACAAGAGGAGAGAGGAAATTCTGGAGATGTATGAGTTTCTACATATAATGGATATGAAATTCAATGTACTGAACAGATACTTGATCTTTAGTTTCCAACTTCCACTGTTGAAATTTAGGTTTAAAAGTTATAAAAAGTCAAGAGCTACCAAGGCCTGGGTATTTCCTTAACAAAACAAAATGCAGCTAAAGCAAAATTCATGAAGAATTATGGCAGAGCCGTTGGGTAATTCTGTTTGCATTTGCTTTTCCAGAGTAGAACACTCACAGGAATGTTTTCTAAAAGACATTTTCGGTTCTACCAAAACATTTCAGGTTTTCTACTTAGAAAAAAAACCAAAGTACTTCACTGCAGAATCGCTCAGGTGTTTTGAGTCAGCCTAAATCAAAACAGCTGCCTCTGAACCCATCCACACATTTGAGGTGAGTCTGGTTCCAAACGCAGTTTCGTGGCACTGTGCTGCTGCTCCTGTCTAGATAACCACCTTCTATTCCTATTATATCAGCAGACCACTGCTGTTTTCCTTCTAGTCCCAATGTTGATTCGATGATAGGAGGCATAGATCATATTTTACCAGAGGGGAAGGTGTATAACCTTGATTTTTAAAAAGTGAATTAATTTCTCTTAATTGTCTAGTGAGTTTTTGAGACTGGAAAGTAGAAATATATCCTGCTGGCCCAGACTTAGTGAATTGTTTCAATCACTTAGAGCAGAGAAGCACAGCACAGTCGGTTACAGTAGGATAAAACAACTTGAACAGTAAATCTGGAAATGTTCAGTCACACCAGGTTGAGACAAAAGCGGACGAAATGCCAAGGGACAAACCTCCAGCAGGAAAATATCTGGTTGTTGGGGTTTTTTTTTTCAGATACCCTTGAGTAAAAGGACTGTCTAAAGTCTTTGGTGAGCAAGTCCTTCCTTCTTTTTGGAAGATTCAAAAAAAATTATGTGACAGGCATTTAGTCCAAGCTGCAAGATAATAGCAGTGAAACTTCTGCATCAGATGCACCTTGATACAGGAGACATAAATCCGTGGCCTATCATTGCAGCCATCCTCGTGGCCATCTGTGTTCACCTCTATGTCCTTGTTGGGGTACCTCTAGATCTCTCAAGATCTCTAACTGCTGCTCTGCTTTTAAGAAAACATTTACAGCTGGTAATGCCTGCATAGTGAGCGAGCAGAGACTTCTGCCAAACTCCCACATTCCCTTTCTTCTTTTTCCCCTTTCATTCCCTCCGTTCTGTTCACCTGCTCATTTTGATAGGCTAGACCATGCCCATTCTCAAGCATGTAGTCTTCTCATTTGTTTGCATTGTGTGAAGAACAACAGCAGAACCCTGCTCCTGGGATAGTCCTCTGGGAATTCCATGCAAGCAATGTAAACATGCTCATTTCACAGGTTTGAACATTCATTAAAGTACTCACAGATCTTTGTACACTAAAAAGTATGTTTGCCTAAAGTATGAGAAGACTACTTTTCATCAACCCCATAATTTCACATATGAATAGTCTGTTATGCATATTAGCAGAGTAATCTCTCACTGTCTCTAATGCCAAAATATTTTGAAGTATCATTTCCCACCTTTTTCCTTTCTGTTAAAGAGAGGTTTCTGCTTTTGAATCAGCAGATCCACCTACACACTTGCCAATCAAACATAAGGCCTCCTAACTTCATTTATTAAAGAAATTAAACTCTCCTTCCAACTGAAATAACTGTTCAACATCCAAACTGCCTCTGAGCTCAGGGAAAAAAAACAGTTTATTTATGCATTTCAGCAATGGGAGCTTTTCACAGAATCACAGAGTATATTGGGATGGAAAAGATCTCCAAGATCATTCAATCTAACCTTGAACCTATTTGTACCTGTCTTCACAGTTTACTTACTGTGACTTTCATAACAACCCAAACCATAGCTGCCTTGCAGGTCAGGCTCCATTAAAAAGTGAAGGTAAAGCCAAGAATTCTTTTCAGCTGGAGCTTCACCACTACTTAAAGGGGTTTAGTGAATTTATTGAAAACAATGAGTAAAATACTCTAGTCTGCAATGTTGAATCAGGCTTCAATGAGAGAGATCCACCACGGATTTTAAGTATCTTTTTGAGCTCATTTTTTCATGACTCAGCAAAGATGACTTATTCTTCTGTTAACTGTGTCAACCCTTTACTGTACCAAGCAGTATACTGGCTGAGAGAGAGAGTGAGCATCCCTGTACCTCTCAGTTGCAATTTGGGATACATTTTATTGATTGACTCTGTCCATGTAGACAACAAATACATTTCCAATTCTCTTTATAAAAGCCCAGTTAGAGAATATCATAGACTCACAGATTCAGAGAATGGTTTAGGTTAGAAAGGACCTTAAAGATCATCCACTTCAAATCCCCCTGCCATGGCCAGGGACATCTCCCACTACACCACATTGCTCGAGGCTCCATCCAACCTGGCCTTGAACACCTTCAGAGAGGGGTCCCCCAAGACCTCCCTGTTCCAGTGTCTCACCACCCTCACTGGGAAGAATTTCTTCCTAATATCAATCAACCTTTTTTCCACTCTCGTGGGACTGAAAGCAGTATCTTTCTTCATTACCTATTTGTATGGGAGGAGCCACAGGCAATCTTATAAATGAGACCTACTTTACTCTTCTCAAAGACATTGATTCTTCCTAAAAGAGCCAGAAATATTAAATGCTTTGAATTAATTCTTAGCCCAGGGCTGGATGCATGTTTTAATTAGAATTGACCTTGATCCTAAAATCTCTGGAGCAAACAGTCTCAGATATTAATATACTGTCAGAACTACTCCATATTTTACTCCTACAAGTGATTTCTCTCTTGATGAGGAATCCAAAAACGTTTGAATCCAGATGACATCTTCTTTCCTATCCTGAATAACACACCTCAATGGAAGCATGACTTGAGCCCCAAGTTTTGGGGCAAATCATTCATTATATAGAATCATAGAATCATAAAATCAACCAGGTTGGAAGAGACCCCCAAGATAGAATCATAGAATCATAGAATGGTAAGGTTGGAAGTGATCTCAAAGTTCATCTAGTTCCAACACCCTGCCATAGGCAGGGACACCTCCCACTAGTACAGGTTACTCAAGGCCTCGTCCAACCTGGCCTTGAACACCTCCAGAGAGAGAGCAGCCACAACCTCCCTGGGCAACCTGTGCCAGTGTCTCACCACCCTCACTGGAAAGAGCTTCCTTCTAACATCCAGTTTAAATCTACCCTCTTCCAATTTAATCCCATTGCCCCTTGTCCTGGCATTGCAAGACCTTCTCAATAGTCCCTCCCCAGCCTTCCTGTAGCCCCCTTCAGATACTGGAAGGCTACTCTAAGGTCTCCTGGAAGCCTTTTCTTCTTCAGGCCAACTCTCTCAGCCTGTCCTCAGAGCAGAGCTGCTGCAGCCCTCTGAGCATCTTTGTGGCCCTCCTCTGGGCTGGCTCCAACAGTTCCATGTCCTTTCTGTGCTGGGGGCTCCAGAACTGTCCACAGGACTCCAGATGGAGTCTGATGAGAGCAGAGTAAAGAGATGATCCAGTCCAACCTATCACCCAGCCCTACCCAATCAACTAGATATTTTGAGGTATTTGGAATTGACACTTTGCCACTCTTTCAAGTAAAATGTGCACAGAATATGACCTGGCACCTCCTATACTGTGAATCATTCAGTGACACCAGAGACTGGATACCATTCTCATCCTCCAGTATCAGCACAGATAACTAAGTACATGGAAGTCTGTGCCATTTAAAATGTAAGACAAACCAGCACTGGTTTGGTGAATCAGGTGTTTGATCTGCATCATTTCTTTAAATAAAAATTAAAAAA
>WBNM01033064.1:1366-11985 GCA_013399055.1 Ramphastos sulfuratus | reverse complement strand
TTCTTGGCCACCAGGGTACATTGGTGTTGCATGGAGAGCTTCTTGCCCACCAGGTCCTTCTCCACAGGGCTGCTTTCTGGTCTTGCATTAACAGTGGCAGAGCCTTGCCCTCCTGTGCACCTGAGAGTCACAGCATGGAAAAGTACCACAGTCATTTCTCACTTCATGTCTGCTAGCACTGGGTTGTGGCTTTTCCTTAGAGTTCCTGTGACCTGCCAGCTTCCAGGAGCTGGAGAATTTAAAGTAGTTTAAAAAAAGACTGCTATCCTCTGGGGACAGAGCTGCCCTCAGAGTCAGCTGACAGTGAAGCTTTTAACCTTGATTTCAATATCTACAGAACCATGGGGTTTGTCTAAGTTTATAAGTCTGGAAACTGGTCAACAGGACCTTGCCTTGTTCACTTGTGACAGAGAGAAAATCCTTAGAATGATACATCCCTGCCTAGTTAGAGCTGATGTTTATTAAAGATGAGTCAATTTTTGCTAAGAGGTTGTTAGAGTAAAATGCACAAGGAAAAAAAATTATACTGCAAACAATATCAGGTTTGCAGAATTGCCTTGGACTGTGCATTTGGGTTTCTCAACTGCTGTCAGATCATCCCTGCATGAGACTGAACCACTGGCACTTGTTTAATTACAATAACTGCATGAAATCATAGAATGGTAAGGTTGGAAGAGACCTCAAGGATCAACCAGTTCCAACCCCCTGCCATAGGCAGGGACACCTCCCACTAGCACAGGTCACTCAAGGCCTCATCCAACCTGGCCTTGAACACCTCCAGGGAGGGAGCAGCCACAACCTCCCTGGGCAACCTGTGCCAGTGTCTCACCACTCTCACTGTAAACAACTTCCTCCTAACATCCAGCCTAAATCTCCCCTCTGCCAGTTTAAACCCATTGCCCCTTGTCCTGTCATTGCAAGACCTTGTCAATAGTCCCTCCCCAGCCTTCCTGTAGCCCCCTTCAGATACTGGAAGGCTACTCTAAGGTCTCCTGGAAGCCTTCTCTTCTCCAGCCTGCAGAGCCCCAACTCTTGTAGCCTGGTCTCATAGCAGAGCTGCTCCAGCCCTCTGAGCATCTTCGTGGCATGGAGCAACATTCCTAATCACTCCTGTAGGCTTGCATTGCATCTTTAGTGCAACATCTTAATTCAATTCTGAAGAAGTGTTCATCATGAGGAAACAATTCATTTTGCAGCCCTTGGACGCAGAGACCACACTCTACTTATACATTACATAGGATGTTGGAGTACTCATCACTCTTTTTTTTTTTGTAGTGGAAAAAAAAAATCATTGCTGAGCTTTCTGGGAAGCAGAACCCTGCAGAAACACAGCGAAAGTGTGATTCAGCTGAGATCATGCCATTTTAGCCAGATCAAGACTCTCCTCACACTAACAGGAGTTGATGTTTGAAAGTTGTAACAGGAGTTGACGTTTAAAGGTTGTGTTGGCATTGCCTGTATTGTTTTCAGAGTTTTTCTGGGTGTCCCATGATTAAAAATTAGCAGACTTGGCTAGCTGCAGATTAGCAGGCTGGATTTTTCCTGAAGCTTTTTAGAAACTGAGACATGCTAAAAATTCCCTTTAGTTGCGCTGTGCTCCTGAAGCAGGAGCATGAAACAGCAGAAAGTCNTCATGGAATCACAGAATCATGGAATAATGGAATCATAGAATTGTAGAATCATGGAATCATAGAATTATAGAATAATAGAATCATAGAATTATAGAATTGTTTAAGTTGGAAGGGACCTCAAAGATCATCTAGTTCCAACCCCCCACCATAAGCAGGGACACCTCCCACTAGAACAGGTCACTCAAGGCCTCCTCCAACCTGGCCTTGAACACCTCCAATTAATTTGACTTAGAAAACGCCATTGTGCTTAGGGATTTGGGTGCTACAGTGTCTCTGGCATTGCAGGCAAAGTGAGAAGGGTGTAAATGAAGCAATTTCAGCATGGCTGCCTTCACTAACTGCTCTGTAAACCCCATGCTGTTGGAAACTGCAAGCACAGAGGGAAGATGGAGAGTGGGCTGTGGAACATGCCACTGAGTGAGTGGCAGAGCGCAGCTGTGTCGCTGTAGGAATCAAAGATCAGAACCAGCGCTGAAAGCTAATCCATAAGATGGTTCATGTGCTAAGAACTTAGCAGGATGATGAAGTATGTGAGGTCTGTGTGGTCTGTGGCAATTTAAAGCTCTTATGAATAAGCCAAGCAAATTATGGGTGTTGGTATTCACAGCCATGCTATGTGGCATGGGCATGGCAGTGCTGCTGACGGTGTGGAGAATTCAGAAGTAGTCGATGACTTCCAATTGTTTGGCCCTAATCATTAGCATTTGGTGACCTAGAATAGCCTTCTGTGAAGTAATTAAAAGACTTTGAAAACAGTCATTGTGGAACTATAAGATTTATTCTTCAGGGCCACATGGCTGTTGCATTAAATTGCCTGCCTTGATTGTCGGGTTATGGATGCTGGCATTTTATGTACCTGCACCACGTTCCCTGCTGGGAAGTCTTGTGGATTTTAAGACATGTGCAATCAAACTAGAAGGAACAGGACTGCAGCCATTTCAGGCAGACCTTTGAGATACTATAATTTGAAAATGAGTCTCGGAGCCAGGAGATGGCAAAGAGTTTTGCAGTAAAATACTGATTCTCCAAAGGATTCTAAAAGAAGGGTCTGTAAACTGCAGCAGCTGAAAGAGGTTTTTTTTGTGTGTGTGGTTTTTTTTTTTTTTTCAAATGGCAGTAAAGCACTTGAAGTATCCATGTAACCTATGTGAAAAAATTCTGTCTCTGGAAGCTGCTGCACTTGTCTTTGAGTGAGTTCTTGCCTCTTAACAAGCTTCAGGTTGTGGCTGAAACCCTTCCTTGCAATGCTCAAAGGATGAAGACAACCGTTTGAAAGTTGCTGCAATCACCCTTATGAGACCTGGCATTGAGGAACAGGAGAGCAAATTCATGCAGTATTTTCTAGGTCCAGAACTGCTGTCCTCATTTCCCATAATTTCCAACATAAAGAGCATCTTAGTGTCAGGTAGGTTTTAAAAGGAGATGCTCTCTTAAAAACAAATAGTCACTGCCAGCAGCGTAGCAAGCTGGGACTACTAAAAGATGATCTGATGAGGATAGTTAACTGCAAATGGGATGTGGATTTCACTCCAACAGTTTATCAACAGGAGCTTTCTGAAAAGCTCTTAAGTCTGCTGCCAAATTCAGCTTCCAAAGCAAGGAAAGTAACGCGAGTCCGATACGGTTAATGTCAGCACTTCTTGTTAATTATCTGTTAACTGAAAAAAAAATCACTGGAGAGTGCAGAACATTAAGTCTTGCTTTGTGTTTATTCAGATATTATGCTCCTTTCTTATAGTTCCCACCTCAAAGACCTTTAGCTCTTGCAATGGGCTCTATAGGGTATATTGTTCTTCTGATGCATCCAGAAGCCACTTCTGCAATTAAAAGGAGATTATAATTTTAATGATATATACATGTGCCCATAATGGCTTATGTGGATCAAACAACTGTTTTGGAGTGTGGTGTCTCTCAAGGATCAGTACTGGGACCACTCTTGTTCAGCATCTTCACTGCTGACATGGGCAGTGGCATTGAGGCACCCTCAGCAGATTCGACGCCATGCCGTGTGGTGCAGCTGAGAGCTGGAGGGCAGGGATCCATCCAGATGGACCTGGGCAGGCTGGAGAGCTGGGCACAAGGCAATCTGATGAAGTTCAGCAAGAATAAGTGCAAGGTCCTGCACCTGGGTCAGGGCAATCCCAAGCACTGACATAGGCTGGGCAGTGTCTGGCTTGAGAGCAGCCCTGGGGAGAGGGACTTGGGGGTGCTGGTGAATGAGAAGCTCAATATGAGCTGTCAGTGTGCTCTTGTAGCCCAGAGAGCAACCAGATCCTGGGCTGTANCTAACTCCCCTGGCTGATCCTCCAAACTCATCTTGCAAGTAAGGCAAACCTTGGGGCAAGGTATAGGGGTGGGGAGAAGGTGGAAGGGTGGTTGGGAGCCCCTCCTGGGGTCTCTGCTTTCTGGGAGGGGAGTTGTGTTTCTGTATTACCTTTGCCTTGTATATTTCTGTAACTATTCCTGTATATAGTGTATATCTCTGCTTGTACATTGTGCTGAACTGTAAATAGAGCTTCATCTCTTAACTTCCAGCTGGCTGAGTTCTAGTCTGGGTCATTTTACAAAGTGTGGGGGGGCAGGGAACTCCCAAACCATCACACACAGGTTGCTCAGGGAGGTGGTGGAAGCCTCATCCCTGGAGGTCTTTAAGACCAGGCTGGATGTGGCTCTGAGCAACCTGATCTAGTGTAAGGTGTCCCTGCCTGTGGCAGGATTGGAACTGGATGATCCTTGAGGTCCCTTCCAGCCCTGACAGTTCTGTGATTCTATGATTTTTGTTTGCCTCCTGTTTCATTTTGAACTCCCATTCAAACTATCCTCTAAATCTTCTAATACTGATATCTGCTCTTTGGTTGTAATGCTTCTCTGCTGCCTAGTTAAAGTGAGGAGAAAAGAAGCCTTGTGCTGTTTACTGAGGGGTTTTTGTGTATGTGCAGTTCCCATAAAGTTGCATCCATTTGGCTCATGATCCACAGTGCAACTCCATTAACAAAGCAGCACTCTGCCTTTTGTGTCTGCTGTTATGCTTAAAGCCCATACTTGTCCTCATGTCTCCCATAAAAAATAGAAGTGTTCAGATGATTTAGTTTAGTCCACTTCCAGTTCTGTTCTGTCTTCCTTGTTTGTAGCCCAAATAACATTTTAGAAAACATTTGGTAGAATAATTTTTGGTTTTGCATTCCAGATAAAAGTTGCACTGAAAGTATGAAGCATTTACAGGCTAAAAACATTCAGTTATATAAAGTGGGAAGTTGATATTTTTTTTCCACTTCCTTTCACTCTGTTTTCCTCCCTCTACCTCTGAGAGCTGAGATACTCTTTTCTGTAAGCTATGAAGAGCACATATGTCATTAAGTAACATTTCCATAGAGCACCACAGGCTCCTTGTGCATGCAGGGCTTATAAAGCTCCTGGCTCAGCCTGAAGTTCTGTATCCTTCCAAAACAAGGGCAAACAACAGCGTAGATTGAAACTTGCTAAGACAGGAGTGGTTTTCATAGCCACTTCAGAATCAACAGTTCTAAAGCCAGTGCCTGCTGTTTCTGACTGAGCTTGTTGAGTTAACATGGTGCTGTGTTGTTGCTTCACAAGGACATCCCTGAGGAAGCCCTCTGCAATTTGGGATATCTAGGAATTAGACATTCAGGAGAAACATTCCACCGTGGCAGAGCTGCCCCAGCAAGTGTCCAGCAAGGACTGTCTATAGGACTGTTGAGGTTTAAGAAGTGTGGCTGAGTTCTCCACCACGGTTCAATAGCTGGGCCAAATTTCTTTGCTATCCAGTTTACAAAAACTCTGCCCATGGCTACACAGGCTTCTTACTGCCTGAAGTACTGACAAACATGGTCTTGTGGCTTGCACATACTCTCCAGCCAGCTGCCTCTCTGATGACAGGGAGACCTCTTTCTTCTTGTGCTTTCTAGAGCACCCAGAGTGATGAAGTCTCAGGCTATGGAAATGTAAGACTCTTATCAACAGCAGCAACAGGCAACCTCAGTGAGCCTGCCTCTTTGTGCCTTTGTGCCATAAAGCCTGCAGGTTCTTAGGGATAAGGAGGAAGCTGGAAGAAAACAAAGCAATTGTTTTTCAATTCACAGAATTGAAAANTGGAACTGGATGATCCTTGAGGTCTCCTTCCAACCTTACCATTCTATGATTCTATGATTCTAAGTTGTGCCTGGGGAGGTTTAGGCTGGATGTTAGGAAGAAGTTCTTCGCACAAAAAGTGATTGGCATTGGAGTGGGCTGCCTGGGAAGATGGTGGAGTCACCATCCCTGGAGGTGTTTAAATGGAGACTGGATAAAGCACTTGTGGCTGTTTGAGCTGGTAGTGCCATGGTTTAGTTAATTAGAAGATGTTGGGTGATAGGTTGGACCCAATGATCTCAAAGGTCTTTTCCACCTGGTTAATTCTGTGATTCTGTGAATTAAAAAACCCCAGGAATATTTTCCTGGTCTGAAGTGTGGGCTGAGAATCTACCTGAAATGTGTGAATATATACATGAAAGCAGGCAGCAGAAAGACATCTAAACGAGACTCCTTAGAGTGATGAGAGCAGCTTACCAGCCCTCACACATCACACATCCAGTTCTGGTTTCAAGTGAAACTGGAAATCAATGACTGCTCTTTCCCCTTCAAGTTGGACAGGCCGTGAGGCTTGTGCTTTTCTGCTGGCCTGGAAAGACTGCCAGGGACTTGCTTCACCCTGTCTATGCACCACTGTATTACTCACCCTGGCATGGCAGAGAGAGTGTCCCTTCTTAGCAATGGCATCACTGGACATTTGCTAAGGCAGGTTGCCAGATTTAATTACTGATGGGTGAGAGAAAAATCCTGCATCCATGTTGTCTGACCTCAAGCACCATTGAAATGTGGTACGTGACAATTCACACATGGCCCCTTGGAGGTGGCTGCTCAGCACCACCTTCTGTTCTCTCCCTCTTTTAGAAATATATTTTACTGGGGGGATGTAGAAACTTAATTTGCATATCTGAAAATGCACCTATTTGATGTCTGAATTTGCTTGGCTGCATTGGAAGGAAGTAGTGGGTATGTAAGAATCACAGAATCACAGCATCGCAGAATGTCAGGGGCTGGAAGGGACCTCAAAAGATCATCTGGTCCAGCCCCCCTGCCACAGCAGGATCACCCAGAGCAGATCACACAGTAACACATCCAGATGCTTCTTGAATATCTCCAGAGAGGGAGACTCCACAACCCCACTGGGCAGCCTGTTCCAGTGTTCTGTCACCCTCACAGTGAAAAAAATTTGCTCCTCAGGTTCACATGGACCCTTCTATGCCTCAGCTTCTACCTGCTGCCTCTTGTCCTGTCCACTGGGCATCACCAAGAAGAGGCTGGCTCCATCCTCCTGGCACTCACTCCTTACATATTTATAAACATTAATAAACATTTATAAACATATTTTATAAACATTTATAAACATAGAATCATAGAATCACAGAATCATAGAATCGAGGTGTTCAAGGTGGGTTTGGATGTGGCACTTGGTGCCATGGTCTAGTCTCGAGGTCTGTGGTAATGGGTTGGACTTGATGATCTTTGAGGTCTCTTCCAACCTTGGTGATACTGTGAGACTGTGATACTGATACTGTGATAGAATCATAGAATGGCAAGGTTGGAAGGGACCTCAAAGCTCATCCAGTTCCAACCCCCTGCCATAGGCAGGGACATCTCCCACTAGTACAGGGCACTTAAGGCCTCGTCCAGCCTGGCCTTGAACACCTCCATGGAGGGAGCAGCCACAACACATTTATAAACATTACCCTCTCTTCCCCTCTTTCTCTTTTTCTAACCTTCCCATTCCCATTCCTTCTGCTCAGCCTGTTTGTGTACCTCTTCACCTGGCTTTTAGAATGCATTGCCTGACTTTTAGGATATATTCCTATTTCCAGATACAAAATGAAGATATCGTTAAGTGTCATCACAGATAATATGATAGCAGATCCCTTTGTCTGAAATGTGCTTTTAGGTATTACCTTGGTCAGTAATTTAATTGAATTGGATAGTGACAACACACTGACATTGTTAAGGTTAATGACCCAATGATTTACAAGACAAGGCACATTTACCGGCAAATGGATTTTGGTAATTGTTCTACTGAACAATGAGAATAACAATTTGTACATTGATCCACAAAGTCCTACAGCAAAGCCTCTGCTCTTACTTCACTGTGCCCCTGTCCATAAATTTAGTGTCACTCAGAGAATGTTCTCATGGCCCTGCTGTATTTTAGCTGCGTTGCACTAAATTGCAAATCATAGAATCAGTCAGGGTTGGAAGGGACCACAAGGATCATCCTGTTCCAACCCCCCTGCATGGATAGGGACACCTCACACTAGATCAGGCTGCTTAGAGCCTCTTACACCTTAAACACCTCCAGGAATGGGACCTCAACCACCTCCCTGGGCAACCCATTCCAGGCTCTCACCACTCTCATGCTGAAGAACTTCCTCCTTATGGCCACTCTGAATCTCCCCACCTCCAGCTTTGCTCCATTCCCCCCAGTCCTATCATTACCTGATAGCCTAAAAAGTCCCTCCCCAGCTTTTTTTAGGCCCCCTTCAGATACTGGAAGGCTACAATAAGGTCACCTGGGAGCCTTTTCCTCTGCAGACTAAACAGCCCCAACTCTTTCAGTCTGTCCTCATAGCAGAGCAGCTCCAGCCCTCTGAGCATCCTCGTGGCCCTTCTCTGGACACACTCCAGCATCTCCACATCCCTCTTGTAATAGGGGCTCCAGAGCTGGATGCAGTACTCCAGGTGGGGTCTCACCAGAGTGGAGTAGAGGGGGAGAATCACCTCCCTCCATCTGCTGGCCACACTTCTGATGCAGCTCAAAATCTGGTTGCTCTCTGGGCTGCAAGTGCACGCCCCTGGCTCACGTTGAGCTTCTCATCCACCAGCATCCTCAAGCCCCTCACCTCAGGGCTGCTCTCCAGCCAGCCACTGTCCAGCCTGTGTTTGTGCTTGAGATTGCCTCAAAGCAGATGCAGGACCTTGCACTTGGTCTTGTTGAACCTCTTGAGGTTGGCTTGTGCCCACCTCTGCAGCCTGTCCAGATCCCTCTGGGTGGATCCCTTCAATCATTCCCTTCAATGTGACATGCAGATCTTGCCACTTGGGTTGAGCATAGCTGGGTATGAAGCTGGCAAGAGAGAGTAGAGGAAGATGAGGGGGATGTGACCTGTCCAGGTAGGGCAGTGTTTGCTTTGGCTAGGTTGGGCTAAGAGTTTCTCCTGTTTGTCACAGCTGTTTGTCACATATTTAATACCTGTTTCAACAGACTTGGGTTGTTCTGTTTTCTTTGCCAAAATGCTCTGCGAGGCCATGACAAATGGAGTAGGAGAATTCTTGTCTGGTCAGAACTATCATCCTTATCAAATAACTTAGTAATCAAAAGCAGAATCATTCCTTAAATTAGTGATCATTGCTGTGGTAGAGTTTGCTTGATGCACCTCTGTTAATGCCATGTAATTTAAATCCCAGATAAATACTTTTTTGGGGGGACAATTTCACTTCTTGCTTTGAAGCTCATAACCACTTCATTCATTTTGCTTAAATCTTTAAAATATTGTGGCAAGAGTAATGTTAGTGGAGCTTGGGATTTTGTGACTGCTTAAGGTTGACCGAAAAAGAGCATAAAGAAGTCTTCAGCCACAACTTTTAAACTCCTGAGTATAAATTCTCTGGGTGGAGAAGATTCTGATCGTAAAAGTTGGTGTTTAACATCCTTAGCAATTAATTATTACTGGAAAATGAAGTATTTAATCAACATTGATCTGTTGTGAGGTTACATCACTGGCATTAGCTGAAAGTGTTTATTGAATGTGGTTGTCTTTCTCTCAGTGTTATTGACAATGTTATCATTTCCCTAGCGGTAACGGACCAGTAGCTGTGGGTGAGATACTCTTTGTTACAATGCATTTTATAAACTTCACTTTTATTGTCCTTAGCTTTATTTGCCATTGATTTCTTCAGCTGTCCTTTTGGTTCCCTTACTAATTTTGTGTCATTCCTGGCTTTATAGAGTGTTACTGCCAAATTTCTTTCACGCTTGATATTTATCGGCATTTCCCCCTGTTTATAACTACTTTCACTCCCTGCTCCTGCCATAATGAGATTGCTTGGTCAAGGTTTTATGGCAATTATCAGCTGTGTGTTCTTCATTATGCTGCATGTGATATGCCTGAGCAAGACTGCAAAACTTCTGACCTTCAGCAATGCTGCTCAATACAGCAGTGTGCTGAGGCTTCTGGTGGATCTTAGGCAGCAGTATAGTTTGATAAATAAAAGCCACTCTTTTTACTGCCAGAAGCAAAAAAAGTGAAAAGGAAGAAGAAAAAAAGTGAAAAGGAAGAAGAAAAAAGTGAAAAGAGAAGAAAAAGGTGGAAAAGGAGAAGAAAAAAGTGAAAAGTAAGAAGAAAAAAGTGAAAAGTTAGAAGAAAAAAGTGGAAAGTAAGAAGAAAAAAGTGAAAAGGGAGAAGAAAAAGTGAAAAGGGAGAAGAAAAAAGTGAAAAGGGAGAAGAAAAAAGGAAAGGGAGAAGAAAAAAGTGAAAAGGAAGAAAAAAATTGAAAAGGAAGAAGAAAAAAGTGAAAAGGGAGAAGAAAAAAGTGAAAAGGAAGAAGAAAAAAGCAGAAAGGAAAAAGAAAAAAGTGAAAAGGAAGAAGAAAAAAGGAAAGGGAGAAGAAAAAGTGAAAAGGGAGAAGAAAAAAGTGAAAAGAAGAAAAAAGTGAAAGGGAAGAAGAAAAAAGTGAAAAGGAAGAAAAAATTTGAAAAGGAAGAAGAAAAATGTGAAAAGGGAGAAGAAAAAAGTGAAAAGGGAGAAGAAAAAAGTGAAAAGGGAGAAGATAAAAGTGAAAAGAAAGAAGAAAAAAGTGAAAAGAAAGAAGAAAAACGTGAAAAGAAAAAAGTGAAAAGGGAGAAGAAAAAAGTGAAAAGGGAGAAGAAAAAAGTGAAAAGAA